>ML102931.1:0-77752 GCA_003697995.1 Taxidea taxus jeffersonii
TTAGTTAGTTAGTTAGTTAGCTAGTTATGTTAGTCACTATCCAGTACATCATTAGTTTTTGATACATTATTCCATGATTCATTGTTTTTTTAAATTTTTAATTTTTATTAACATATAGTGTATTATTAGCCCCAATGTGATTCATTGGTTTTTATAAAGTTCTAAGAATAAAATTTTGTTATATTTGTCAAGGGGTCATCTCTTTATGGGTCTTTGTGGCTGAAGGTGAGTAATGGGCATGTTGAGGTACACTGTTTCTTATAAAACCATTACATTAATGTTGGTTTTTTCTTGACCATTTTTTACTTCTATATTTCATCCATGTTTCTAGGCTTCCCAGAACCCAGAGCCTCCTGGGAATTCCACAGGGCAAACAGGTAATACTATCCTAGTATACATACTCGGTGCAAGTACGTGAAGGCTAACTTCTGTTTGTTGTCGGGTTTTTGCTTTTGGGATTTTTTTGTTTGTTTGTTTGTTTTGGGGTTTTTTGGTCCCTTATATACTTACATATTTATCGATCCTCTTTCCTTGCAGGGGAAAATCTGTGTTTCCTTTTCTGTTTTTATGCTCATTGTTTGTTTTGACAGCTTTACTAAGGCAGAATTGATATACAGAGAACTGAACATATTCAATGTGTACAATGAGTTTAGACATATGTAAACACCCATGACACCATTATCATAAGCAGGTTAAAGAAATATTTAAGACTTCCTAAAGCTTTCTTGTGCCACTTTGGCTTTTTACTTTTGTTTTTGTTTTGTTTGTGTTTTGTGGTAACAATGAATATAAGATCTATCCTTTCAACAAGAAGTACACAATTCATAATCTATAGGCTCTGTGTTAGATCTCTGGAACTTATTCATCTTGCACAACTAAAACCTTATAACCACTTAAAATAGCTTTTCATTACCCTCATGCCCAAGACCCTGACAATCACTACTGAATTCTCTAGATAACTGGATTAAAAATGTCCTATACACGTGCAATGGAACGTTATTGATCATCTGTAGTAATGTGGATGAAACTGAATTACATGATACTAATTGAAATAAGCCAGTTATTGAAGGCAATAAAATTGTATGACTGCACATTTGTAAGGTACCTAAAATAGTTAAACTCATAAGAGTGAAGAATACAGTAGTGCTCATTTATTTTTAATCAAATACTACATTTCACTATAAGAAAAAAATTGTTTGAGGGGAAAAGGATATAAGCTTTTTTTCTTTATTTTTAAGGAAAAAACATTAGTTATATTGATTAGTAAGGTGTAAGTATAACTTCAGAATAAATTAAAAAAATTTTAATCACATTTTAAAGACTGTGGAAAATAAATATGTGTTGTGTCAGGTATGTCCTTTTTGGGATGTCACTTCTTTTTTTCTTTTTGTTCCTACCTTGTTGAGGCGAAATTAACAAATAACATTGTGTATGCTTAAGGTGTACAACATAACAATTTGATGTGTTTTCTGAAAGATTATCAAAGTAATGTTAGTTAACGCAACCATCATCTCTCATAAATACAATTTTTGTGTTTGTGTGTGGTCAAAACTTTTAAGATTGACTCTCAGGAAATTTCATTTTTTTATTATATTATGTTAGTCACTATACAGTACATCATTAGTTTTTGATGTAGTGTTCCATGATTCATTGCTTATGTATAATGCCCAAATATACAACATAGTATTTTTAACTATAGTTGCCATGCTGTATATTACATTCCCAGAACTTACTGATCTTACAACTTGAAGTTTGCAGACTTCAGCCATCTTCATGCTTTTCCCCTACAACTTATCCCCCCACCGCTGGCACCCAGCAGTCTGTTCTTCCTATTTGACATTTTTAGATCCCACATAATTTATATAGTATTTTTCTTTCTCTAGGTTATTTTCCTTAGCAAAATGCCCTCAAGGTTCATTAGTGTGACCTCAAATGGCAGTACACACAGTATATACTTTTGTTTTTATGTTCAATTAGCCAACATGTTTGACCTGGGTGTTGTATGCAACTAAGGAATTTTTGAACAATATATACTTTTTATGGCTGAATTATATTCCATTTTAATATAGGTAATAAGTATATATGCATTTTACATATTATACACTATATGGATAATATTATTATATCATTTAATATAATACATCATATATCATAATATATATAATCTTGTGTATATCTACCTATCATCTATCTATATAATCTATCTCACATTTTCCTTATCCATTTATCTATTGATTGCAACCTAGGTTGTTTCCATGTCTTAGATATTGTAAACAGTGCTACAATGAATAAGGGTACATATACTTCTTTGAGATAGTTATCCCATTCCTTGGTGGTATATACCCAGAAACAAAATTGCTGGATCACATGGTAGTTTTATTTTTAAAGTTTGGAGAATCTGCATACCATTTACTATAATGGCTGTACCAATATACATACCCACTAGATTGTACAAGGGTTCCCTTTTCTCCACATGTGTGGTATCATTTGTTATCTCTTTTGTTTTCAGAATGGCAGTTCTGGTAGGTGTGAGGTGTTATATCATTGTGGTTTTCATTTGAATTTTCCTGATGATTAGTGATGCTGAGCCCCTTTTATGTACTTTTTGTTCATTTGAATACCTTTTCTGCAAAAATGTCTGTTTAGGTCCTTCGCCCATTTTTTTAAAAATTAGATTATTGTTATTTTTCTATTCAGCTTTATAAGTTCCTTCTTTATCTTGGATATTTATGCCTTATCAGATATGTGGTTTGCAAATATTTTATCTCATTCTTCAGGTTGCCTTTTCATTATGTGAATTTTTTTCTTTTCCTGTAGAAAACCTTTTGAGTTTGATATAGACCTACTGTATTCCTTTTGTTGCTTTTACTTTTGGTGTCATTTTCATAAAATTATTGCTAAGACCAATGTTCAGGATTTCTTTCCCCATGTTTTCCTCTAGGACTTTTATGGTCTCAGAGTTTAACATTTAAGTCTTTGGTACCTTTGAGTTTTTGTGAGTGGTATAAAATATGGGTCTAGGTTTTTGTTGTTGTTGTTGTTATTTTCTTTTACATATGGATATTCATTTTCCTAAATCATTTATTATAGACACTACCTTACCTCCTTTGAGTAATCTTGGTTTCATGGCAAATATTTGTTGACTATAGGGGTGCCTGGGTGGCTCATTTGTTAAGCATCTGCCTTCTGCTCAGGTCATGATCCCTGGGGTCCTGGGACTGAGCCCCACATCTGGCTCCCTGCTCAGTGGGAAGCATGCTTCTCCCTCTCTCACTCCCCCTGCTTGTGTTTCCTCTCTCACTGTGTCTGTCTTTGTCAAATAAATAAACATCTTAAAAAACAAAAACAAAAATATTTGTTGACTATATATGCATAGGCTTATTTCTAGGCTCTTGATTGTGTTTCATTGCAATGTCAATGCCATATTGTTTTGGTTAGCTTTATAATATAATTTGAAATTAGCAAGTTGTGATGCCTCCAGCATTGTTCTTCTTTCTCCAGATTGCTTTAGCTTTCTAGGGTTTTGTGGTTTTATAAGAATTTTAGAATTTTTTTCTATTTCTGTAAAAATTGCCATTGGAATTTTAACTGGGATTGTATTGGCTTCACAAATGGCTTTGGGTAGTATGGCATTTTAACAATATTAATCCTTCCAATAAATGAACACAAGATAGTTTTCTTTGCATTTGTCACTTCATCATCTTTTATCATCAATGATTTATAGTTTTCAATGGTACAGATCTTTTGACTCCTGAATTTAAATTAATTTCTATTTTTTTTTACTGTCTTGATGCTATCATAAGTGGGGTTTTCTTTATTTCTTTGTCAGATAATTCATTGTTAGTGTATAGATAACTTATTTTGTATGTAGATTTTGTGTCTTCAATTTTTACTGTGTTTGTTTATTAGTTGTAACAGTTTTTTTTGGTAAAGCATTAGACTTCTTGTACAAAAAAAAAAAACAAACCACAAAACCCTGCCATCTACAATAAAAAACATAGTTGTCCTAGCTATTAGAACCATAGTATCATTGGTACTATGTTGAATAGGAATAGTAAGGGCAATCCCCTTGTCTTGTCCCTGATCTTAAAGGAAAACCTTTCACACTTTCGCTATTGAGAATGACATTAGCTGTGGGTTTGTCATATATGACTTTTATTATGTTGAAGTACACTCCCTCTATATCCAATTTTGGGGAAGCTTTGTTATGAAAGGAAGTAGAATTTTGTCATTTTTTTCTGCCCCTATTAAGATGATTGTTTGGGGGCGCCTAGGTGGCTTAGTAGGTTAAAGCCTCTGCCTTCAGCTCAGGTCATGGTCTCAGGGTCCTGGGTTCGAGGCCCGCATCGGGTTCTCTGCTCAGTGGGGAGCCTGCTTCCTCCTCTCTCCCTGCCTGCCTCTCTGACTACCTGTGATCTCTGTCTATCAAATAAATCAATAAATAAAATCTTAAAAAAAAAGATGATTGTTTGGTTTATATCTTTAATTCTATTCATATGATGTATCACATTTATTGATTTTTGTATTTTGAATCATCCTTGCCTCCCATGGATAAATCTTTTTGATAATAGTGAATGATCCTCTTAATATTCTACTGCATTCAGTTTGCTAGTATTTTATTGAGAATTTTTATGTGTATATTCATCAGGAATACTGGCCTACAGTTTCCTTTTCAAGCAGTGTCTTTATTTGACTTTGGAATCAGGGTAAAGCTAGCCATGTAAAATTGTTTTAGAAGTGTCCCCTCTTCAATTTTTCAGAGGAGTTTGAGGAAATTGTTAATTCTTTAAATGTTTGGTAGAATTCACCAGTAAATTCACCTGTCCCTGGACTTTTTTTCTGCTTGGACTATTTTGATTACTGATTCAGTCTCCACTAATCTTCTTCATCATTGGTTTGTTCACATACTCTATTTATTCATAATTCAAACATAATTTACGTTTCAGGGAGTTTAACCATTTCTTCTAGGTTATCCAATATGCTGGCATATAGTTGTTCATAATAGTAGCTAACAATCATTTGCATTCCTATGGTATCAGTTGTATTGGTCTCCTCTTTCATTTACAGTGATATTTATTTGGGTCTTCCATCTTTGTTTCTTTGTTAGTTTAGTTGAAGCTTTGTGAATTTTATGGATCTTCCAAAGAACCCAGTGTTAGTTTTGTTGGTCTTTTCTATTATTTTTCTATTCCTTATCATTTATTTCTGTTCTAGTGTTTATTTTTATTCTGCTAACTTTGTGCTTAGTTTGTTTTTATTTTTCAGTTTCTTTTAAATATAAGCTCATTGTTTATTTAAGATCTTTCTTTTTTCTTAATATATTTATTTATTGCTATAAACACACTTTCTAGAAATGTTTTTGCTACATATAATAAGTTTTGGTGTATTGTGTTTCCATTTTCATTTCTCTCAAGATATTCTTTTTTTATTTCCCAATAATTTCTTCTTTGACCCATTGGTTGTTCAAGAATGTGTCATTTAATTTCCATGCATTGTGTATTTTCCAGATTTCTATTTGTTATTTATTTCTATTTTTATACCATCATGTTCAGAAAATATATATTATGTCCTCCTGATTCTGATGAAACTTGCTATATGGCCTGTCCTATGATGTATCTTGGAAAATGTTCCATGTGCATTTGAGGAGAATGCATATTCTGTTGTTAATGGATGACATATTCCATAAATGTCTGTTACTGCCATTTGGTTTATACTGTTGTTGAATCCAGTGTCTTCTATTGATTCTCTGGTTGATTTATAGATTGTTGACAGTGGGAGTCTTCAATCATTGTATTGCTGTTTAATCTGTTTAATAATTTTTTTAGCTATATTTGCTTCACACCTTAAATTAACCAATGTTGGGTGAATACATATTTATAGTTGTTATATATTTTTGTCAGATTTGGCCCTTTATCATTATATAATGCCCTCCTTGTCTCTTTTGGAGCATTTTTAGCTTAAAGTTTATTTTAAGTGATGTGAGTATGGATAACTGCTTTCTTTTGACTACCAATTGTTTGGTATTTTTTTTCTATCCCTTCATTTTTGGACTATGTGTGTCTTGGAATAAAAATGACTCTCTTGTAGGCAGATTAACATTGGATTTTGCTTTCTTTCCATTCAAGCTTTTTATATCATTTGATTAGAGAATTTCATCCATTTGTATTTAAAGTTCTTAAGATAGGTAAATACACTATCACCATTTTTCTCAATTGTTTTCTGAATGTTTCCTACATCTTTT
The DNA here is from genome assembly GCA_003697995.1 of Taxidea taxus jeffersonii. NCBI lineage: Eukaryota > Metazoa > Chordata > Mammalia > Carnivora > Mustelidae > Taxidea > Taxidea taxus. The sequence continues at coordinate 6,242 of ML102931.1, forward strand.
GTTTCTTGCTAACTTCTTTGTGATTTGATTGACAGTGTTTATTTTCTTTCCATAGTTTTAAATATGTCTTTTCACTCAGTTCTGCTCTGAAAAGTTTTTGTTTTGTTTTGTTTTGTTTGTTTGTTTGGTGAAAAATCAGCTTATAATCTCAAGGGACTCCGTTATATGTGATGAGTATTATTTTCTCTAGCTTTTTTCAGAATCTCTTTTTCTCTAACTTTTTTCAGAATCTCTTTTTGTCTAAGACTTGCAACAACTTAATTGTAATGTGTCTCAGATAGCTCTCTCTGTGTTCAACCTATTGAGGTATTATAGATGTCTTGAATCTCGATGTCCATTTGTCTCTTCAAGTTTGGGAAGTGTTTAGCCATTATTCATTAAATTGACTTTCTGTCCCTTTCTCCGTATTTCTCCTTCTGAGTTTCCCATAATGTGTATGCTATTTTATTTGATAGTTTCCCGTAAGTCCTATAGGTTTTCTTCACTCGTTCTCATATTTTTTTTCTCATTTTGCTTCTCTGACTGAAAAATTTCAAATGACCTGTCTTTTAGTTTATGGGTTCTTCTTTCTACTTTGTTGAATATGCTATGGCAGTTCTCTGTTGAGTTCTTTGTTCAGTCATTATATTCTTCATCTCTAGGATTTCTGTGTGTTTGGTTTTTATCATTTCTGTTCCTTATGTGTTTTTTTTTCCTATTTTGTTTCATTGTCTCTCTGAGTGTTCTCTTAATAAACTAAACTTGCTTAAGATAATTATCCTGAATTCTTGATCAGATAGTACATAGATCTCTCTTTCCTTTGGATGATTTATTAGAGCTCTATTTGTTTCCTTTGCTGGTGTAATGTTTACTTGATTTTTTGTGACGATTTATTCATTGCATTGTTATCTGTGCATTTGAGTATGTGGTCTCCTTTTCCAGACATTACAGGCTCACTTCAGCAGTGATAGACCTTTACCAGTCAGCTCTGTTTAGGACTGTGAATGAGCCAGCTGATAATGACCATGAGTAGGTGGACTTGCAATTGGGTCTCTATTTTGACACGTCCACACCTTGTGCTCTGATACTGTATTGGGTGCTTCTGTCAGCTCCACATTTTAATGGGACTTTGTGTGAACTCACTGATTTTATAGGCCTGCTAACTGACTCTACAGTCAGGTGGGTCCACTAGCTGGTTTCTGTAATCGCCTCAGGTCAAGCAAGATTGTAGGCTGTGTTCCCTGACAATTTGGTACCATGGGTTGGATTCCATGATTGAAAAGTGTTACTGGCTGTGATCCACAACTCTTATTCAGGTCTCAGACAATGTTCCTTGACCAGATGGTGCTACTAACTGGAGTTTTTGTTCATTCAGAATTGTAAACATGTCTTTGTGGCCAGACAAGTATGTGCTCTGCAATCAGGCAGGGATACAAACTCTGCCCCAAAGCTTGGTGTGGCTTCAGACTGGGGTTCAAAAACACATAAGCTACTAGCTGTGTTCTGTCATTGGGTAAACTCATTGACTGGGCTCTTTGGTTGAGAGGGAATTCAAGCTCTATTTCATATTTGGATGGGCCTGGAGTGCCACTTTCTAACGGCCACTTGCTGCTTCCCAATGGCACATGGGAGAAGAATGAAGCACAAACAAGCAAGCTTCAAGAGAACGAGAACAGGAGTCAGCAGTTCGGGAGACTTCCACTCAGAATATCTCCTCAATCCTGTATTTATTAGATATTAGATAACAATCAATAAAGAAGTTGAAGGAGATTATAGATAAGCAAGATATGCCTGTTCAAGCAGTATAGGATTTGTTGTTGAGTAAACACATTTAAAGGAATCATCTAATTAACTACAGGTGATCTCTGGAGAAGGGGAGATAACAGAAAAAAGAAGCAGGCAAACTTCCACACTGAGTGGGCCAGGCATTCCCAACTTCTCCGCTCAAGGATGTATATCATCCTCTACCCCAGAGGCCCATTGCTGGTACATGTTCGAGAATGTTTGGTCAGTACATTGTTCTGAGGCATGGTTACACTAGAGACTCCTCTATATTTGTGCAAAGTCAGTCAGCTTCCTCATCAGGTATGATGGGTGGGGTACTGGCTAGGCTCCCTGCTTGGACAAAGCCATAGGATCTGTTCAGCAAATGGGTAAGACACAGTCTAGACTCTGCTGTGGGTCAGAGCTGTTGACTGGGTTCTTAGGCTGTTCAGGATCACTGTTAAGTCTCCTGGGTTATTTGAAGCCAGAGGTTTTACATAACTGCTGGACAGGACTTCTGGGTTGGCTCCCTGCACAAGTGAAGCTCTTGGATGATCTCTGTAACTGTCCAGGTTTTCTAGCCTGGTTTCTTTGTTGGACAAGATTGGAGACATTCAGCAGTTTTCTGAGGTTGCAAATTTGCTTTCCTACCTGGGTAGGGCTGTAGAATAGGCTCCACAGCCAGTTCAGCTTACCAGCTGATGACCCAAATCAGGGAGAACTGCCAATAGAATACTCAATAGAATACAGAGCCAAAAACTCTGTTTATAAATGGGCAGAGCCACTGGTTACAATCCCTGCTTTGTGAAACTTTATAATGAGCTCCATGGATGCCTGTGTTCTCTGGATAATTTTCTGGGTTGAGAGGGAGGGGTGCAGGGGGACTGAAGTTTCTATTCAGCCATTAGGAGGGACATTGAATACACTTCCTTGCCCAGGCAGGGTCATAGAGAAGGCTCCATGCACAGTACAACTCATTGGCTGAAACCTAAACCAGGAAAATTTCCCTTCAAGGTCTCTGGCCATGACAGGGTCACTAACTAGACTCTGCAGATGGGCAGAGCCACTGGCTCAGATCTCTGCACAGCCACCACTGTAATCATGGGTGTAGAAAGGACACTTTCTAATCATGGGAGTAGAAATGGACACTGTAATCATGGGTGTTCATGTTCTTTGGCCAGGCTTTCTGTTTAGCAAAACTAGGCCTATACTTAGGAGATTGGTGGGGCTTCAGATTTTCTTCCCTGCCTAAGTGAGATTGTGTTCCATGGCCAGTATGGCTCATTGACTGGGGATTCAAAACAGGCAGAATTTCCCACTGAGCTCCCTGGGCAGATAGAGTAACTATATTAACCCTGCAGAGAAGCAGAGCCACTAGATTAGATCTCTGCTTGGGTACCTCTGCAAGGAAGAATGAGATCTTCAGTATCTGAGCACCGGTGGCTGTAAGCCCCATCCTACTTTTCTATGTCTATCTGATCCCTAGAAATCCAGCCTCATGGGTTCCCCCAGTGGTCTATTTGTGGTGTGACCCATGTAGGCCTTCCAAAAAGCATCCTGCAATTCTGGGAAAGCTAGATGTCTACCTTGGACTGTTTGTCCCACTAGATAAACTGTCACTGTGCCAATCTAGTGGAGGGGTGATGTGGTAAAAGTGGAACTATTCTTTATACCCTTCTAATACAGTCCTCCTTGGTTTCTGTGAATTGGTGGGTTACTTTAGCCTTACTCCCAGGTTCTGGAATTTTCTCAGTGTTGTTTGTTGATCAATGGTTGATGATTATCCTTCTGATGCTAGGGACTAAAATCAGGAATAACCTATGTCTCTGTCTTGATGATTCTAGGATATGATCTCCAAGAGGTCAGAATGCATTTCTCACTTTCACCAAGTGTTGCTTAGTAATAGGTCTTTATTGAGAAAAGTGAAAATTCAGAAAGCCAGGTTGATAAAACAGAAAGTTACATGATCCTCAAGATTTATTAAAATGATTTTACATTCCAAGCATCCAGATGTAAACTTAATCTACATAAAGTATAAAAACAAATGTGTGCACATTCCTATATATCTATATATGTGTATATAGATATGTTGATTCATAATGGACACAGAATTCTTTTTTTTTAAGATTTTATTTATTTATTTGATGGATAGAGATCACAAGTAGGCAGAGCAGCAGGCAGAGAGTGAAGGGGAAGCAGGCTCTCTGCTGAGCAGAGAGCCCGATGTGGGACTTGATCCCAAGACCCTGAGATCATGACTGGAGCCGAAGGCAGAAGCCCAACCCACTGAGCCACCCAAGCGTCCCCACATGATTCTTTTTGACATGATATGAATTGAGTTGATGATGGTTTCACATATATACATATGTGATGTGTATATGTGTATGTGTGTGTAGATGTATAGATAGATAATAGATAGATAGATAGATAGATAGATAGATAGATAGATAGATGATAGATAGATAGATAGATGTAGTTGCCCACCCACCACATCCCTTAAGCCACCACTAATCTAATTTCTGTCTCTATAAATTCCCCTATTGTGGACATGTAATATATATGGACTCATATAATGTCAGGTCATTTGTGACTGACTTCTTACACTAAGCATATTGTTTCAAGGTTCATTTGTGTTTTGACATGGATTATGAATCAATACTTCATTCTTTTTTCTGCTGTTAAATAATATTCCATTAAATGGATATACCATGTTTTGTATGTCCTTCATCAGTTGATGGATATTTGTATGCTTCTACCTTTTGAGTATTATGAATAATGGTGCTATTGATATTCTTGTAAAAGGTTATGGGAACATATGTTTTCATTTTTGTTGGCTATATCAATGGTGATATTGCTTGGATCTTGTGGTAGTTCTATATTTAATAATTTTATGAGCTTTCAGACTCTTTTCCAGAGTGGCTGCACAATTTGAAATTCCTATAAGCAGTGTAGGAGTACTCCAATTTCTCTATATCCTTGTCAATAATTTCTTTTTTTTTTTTTAATTATAGCTATTCTAGTGGATACTTTATATAGTGTGAGATAAGGGCATACTTCATTCTCCTGTGTGTCGATCCTATTGTTTCAACACCATTGTTGAAAAGACTATTTTTTCTGCATTGAATGGTTATTGGAATCTTTATTAAAAATCAGTAGATGATAGACACATAGGTTTATTTTTCAGTTATTTTATTTCATTTATGCTATTTCTGTCCTTATGCCAGTATTACATTGTTTTGATTACCATTGCTTTATGTGAAATTTATAATTGAGGATTATGACTATACCTTCTTTGTTCTTTTTAAGATCATTATGTCTATTCTGAGTCTCTTGTAATTTTATATGAATTCTGGAGTCAGCATGACCATTTCTACAAAGAAGTCACCTGAGATTCATATAGAGATTGCATCAAATAAATAGATCAATTTGGAGAGTATTGCTATCTTTAAAATATTAAATCTTCTGATCTATAAACAAAGGCTTATTTTCTCAATTCCTTTAGATAATTTAATTTCTTTCAATAAAGTTTTGTAGCTTTCATAGTAGATATTTGCATGTCTTTTGTTAATTTTTTTTAAAGATTTTATTTATTTTTTTGTCAGAGAGAGAGGGAGAGAGAGCAAACGAGCACAGGCAGACAGAGTGGCAGGCAGAGGCAGAGGGAGAAGCAGGCTCCCTGCCGAGCAAGGAGCCCGATGTGGGACTCGATCCCAGGACACTGGGATCATGACCTGAGCCGAAGGCAGCCGCTTAACCAACTGAGCCACCCAGGCATTCCTGTTAATTTATTCCTAAGAATTTTATTCTTTTTGATATGATATGATATATGTAATTGTTTTGTTAATTTCATTTTGAAATCTTTCATTGTGGTTGTAAAAGAGTACAGTTGGTTTTTGAATATCTTGTATTCTGCAACTTTATTTAATCCATTGATTAATTCTAATATATTTTTAGTGGATTTGTAGGATTTTCTATATACAAGATCATGCCATCTGTAAATAGAGATAGTTTTAATTTTTTCCTTTGCATTATGAGTACTTTTTATTTCTTTTCTTGCCAAAGTACACTAACTATTACCCACACTCATATCTATTTATAAAAAGCTGACCTAAATGTGGGGACACTCCCTGGACACAGTATGGATTTCACTCCATTAGAGAGGCCCCTTCTCCCTGAGGCATTACTTTCCTATGTGGTGGCACCTGGGTGGCTCAGTCATTAGGCCTCTGCCTTTGGCTCAGGTCATGATCCCAGGGTCCTAGGATCTAGCCCTGCATCAGGTGCATCAGGCTCCCTGCTCAGCAGGAAGCCTGCTTCTCCCTCTCCCACTCCCCCTGCTTGTGTTCTCTGCTCGCTATGTCTCTCTCTCTGTGTCAAATTAATAAAAAGAATAAAACAAGGAGATTATACATGGTGTTTGACTCTTGTGCTTTGGGATGGGGCTCCACCTGTATTTCATTACTTGACTACATACCTTATGGTCCTTGGAATTTTAAGATATCCCCTGGAAGCTAAAAGAAACTGTCCTGGGGAAGCCTTTTACCCTGGGAAAAGGGAACCTGGTCCTAGCTGATTTATTGTTCATAAAACCCAGAGTGAGGTCTTGAACATCTTCCACTTATTGCACCAAAATATGAGGTGAATTACATAAGATATCCATTTGTAAAACAATGTTCATTCATTATTGTATGACTTTTTTTTTTGAAGTAAGAGCTTGGGCATGATTTTTGATCTTTAAATTCATTTTCAAATTTGTGTAAACTACAGGAGATGTGAAACATAACTTTTAATAAAAATGTAATATTTCATCCAGAAAAAAATCATTTTCTGCTAGTTTTACAACTTTTCAAAATTAAGAATTCAGAGTAAGCTTGTCCCAATAATAATTTGAACTTATAAAGATAGAGTGAAATTTCAAAGGTGCATACGCACACATACACAAATCTACTTATTGATGGATTTATTTACATAAATCAGAGATATAATATTTTACATCATGTTTCTTTACAAGTGATAAATCTAGTTTATGTTAACTCCTACATTATGTCAATCTAACTATGGCTCTAAATAAAATGTAACCTGAATTTTTCTAGTAGAAAAAGTTCAAGTATCAGAGATTTGTTTCTACCTACCTTCACTATTGTATTTGTCTCTCTCATCTATCAATGATCCACTCCAAAAGAATTATTCATTGATCTCTGAACACACTGTGAATATTATATTTTTATACTATGACACACTTTCACATACCACCCTTCTCTTACATAAATATTTGACTAAGCTTCACCTTCTTTATTCATTATAACTCATATTCCATATCATACATAAAACTTTCCCTGAGTTTATCGGCATCACTTCCTCTTTTGAATACCCATTGATTTAATCATATATCATTCATTAAGTATTGTGTTTCTTTAATCAAACTATAATGCAATTTCTATATCTGAGTCACAACTGGATTACTGTGTGAATACAAAATATAATACTTCATGAATATTAATAAAACTGCAATGCAGGCTCTATTAAACCCAAACAAAAATTACACATATATATATATATATATATGTGTGTGTGTGTGTGTGTGTGTGTGTGTAAATGCATTTATGCATGTATATTGTGAGTGGATGTATGTGTGTGTATTTCTTTTTTTTATAATAATGTCAAATTTAATCTGCTACACATACATATTGAATTTGTGGAGCATTATACACTAAATAAAGGTTTCTTGAAATATTTGATGCACATGCACACACACATATATGCATATATTTATACATAGACTTTAAGAAGTATCAAGTATGCTTTTCTTTTTAAGGGGGATCCACTATGAGTAGGATGGAGATATATATATCTATACATATCTCCAGATATATATATCTATGTATAGATATATATATCTATATATACACAAATATACATATTTATTTATATTTGTAATGGACAATAAAAATCATACTTGGTATCTGTTTAAGGCTGGGTTTAAATATTGCCTCTTTATGGACCATAAAGTTCATATAGAAATCCCTGTTACAGGATGAAAAGGGTGAGGAATAACTTCTATATAGGCTTATCATCTGGTCATGACATCTCTAAGTCAACCTGGCAGAGAAATTGCTGGAAACCTAAGCATGACCTGGTCTATTTATTGGTGAATTCAATTGATCAAAATGCATTATATGAAGCACCTTAGTGAGAAACAAAAGCAAAGCTATATGAGAACTGGAATTTCATTGACTTTTGAAACAAGAAACAACTAAAGCCACACAAATACCCATTCATCATAGACAAACTTAATGCCATCTTTGGAGGCCTTCTTTATAAAATTTTAATCTGATGGTTCATAAGAGATAATATGGAGCTTGCTGAAATGAAGTTTGCCATCCCTTTTCTCAGGTTTGATATAAAGCAATTGCCCAAAATGTCAGAGGTGGCTAACTTAATGTTGACTCTAGCCCATAATTCTTCTACCATAAGGAATTCTGTTTGACCCCTTTCAACTCAATGTCTTTCATAAATATAAAATCTAATTCAGAACTCAAGTGCAATCCAAGAAGGAGAAGGCACTTGGGGATGGGTTATAAAATTATGGTCAAAAAGTTTTAAAGCAGCAGAAAAGAACATACAGGTCAGAACTTGAATTGATATTTAGTGACAGACAGAAATCAATATCATCAAATCATAAGATTTCACAACTGTCAGGATTTTTATTTGTATATGTGGAACAGAAATGTTAATTTTTATTATCAGTTTTTGCTTTTAAATTCTTGTTGGCTTGAGACATGAAAGGACTGGCATTTTTCTAGGGGAAAATCATTTCTCAACATCACTTATTATTATGAGCTACTTTCATAGGCATTTTTAGCATTTGATTAATTTGTTAATGTGAGTTGAGTTATTTTATAACTGTGTTAATGTCTCCTCTGTCAGCCCCATTGGTCAAGCCATAAAATTTGAGGAGAGATCAAAGTTGCTTGCTCTACTTCTAACTTAATTCCAATAAAAGTGGCAAAACGATCTCAATGATTTTCACATAAAATAGAGAAAAAGCTTATGGACTAGACACATTTAGATTACATTTACTTTGTTAAAAATTGGTGCTTAATAGTTTAGTCTGAGAAATTTGGGATTTACCAATTTAAATACAGTCATGAGAAAAAAACCAAAAAGCTACTCTTATTTTGAATAGTCTAGTGCTTGTCTCTTATTCTTTCTCCCTTTCCTCCTAAGCCTCTTCCTCTCCTCCTATCCCTCTATTATCCTTCCACCTTATTCATCTTTGCGTTGTTTTTGCTTTGTGTTTTAGACTAACTTCAGCAAAATGGTAGATCAGAAAATCTCTAAGTTCTTGTATCCTCACAGAAACCAAGAAACAACAAGAAGCCATCTGAACGAACTCTGTAGTGGTTGTAAATAGCATTAAATGATTACAGCAATCAAGCAAAAGCCCAGTGAAGAAAAAAAAATCTTTAAAATGATAAGAAACTTATATGGAATTTTTTAACAAATAATTTTATTTATTTATGTGACAGACAGAGATCACTAGTAGGCAGAGAGGCAGGCAGAAAGAGAGAGAGGGGATGACAGAGAGATCAATGTGAGGAGAGAATTCAAAACCTAGCACTTCAGAGGAATAAAATGTAATATAATTACTTGTCAAATCCATGAGCAAGATTTTCAAGACTGTCAATTTGAAATCAGCAAAGGCTATTGGGACAAGGGGAATATATTCCCTGTCTCATATTCTGTCACTCTGTTTTATACCTAAGGAGATTTGCACATGATATAGTCCTGAGACCAGTTGAAACGTCTGTGAAGTTTTTCCTTTGCAGTCAACTCTTCCACCTATACTATGATCTCTCCTTTGTGTCCTCTGTTCTTGGGCTTCTGTTGTGTTCAATACTAACCTTTCAAAATGGTGATGGGTAACAGCAGGGTTACTTCTCTTAGCAACTGAAAAAATATTAGAGACATAGGAGAATAAATGTGTTTTTTTTTTTTTTTTAAGGAAGAAAAAAATTGGGTGGGTTTAAAAGAAAGAAGAAAATCCTGGCTGGCTCAGTTGGTTAAGTGTCCAACTCTTGATTTTGGCTTAGGTCATGATCTCAGGATTGTGAGATTAAGCCCCTTATCAGCCCCCGGAATGAGTGTGGAGCTTGCTTGGGATTCTCTTTTTCTCCCTTTCCCTTACTCTCCCTCTGCCCCTCTCTCTCTCTCAAAAAGAGAGAGAGAGAGAGAGAAAGAGAGAGAGAGAATTTCATTCAATAAAACAATTATTTAAACAAAGGTTGTTCCTTGGTAGCTTTCAAATTATGCAACATAAATTGGTGCTTATGTATTTTATCAGAATTTAAAATGCAAAAATTATTAGTAGATTGCAATACATTATGGGATGTGTCTCTGAAATTGCTTCAATAAGGTTGAAAACATAAAATTTTTGGGTACCTGGGCGGCTTAGACAGTTAAGTGTCTGCCTTCAGCTCAGGTCGTGATCTCAGGGTCCTGAGATCGAGCCCGGTATCGGGCTCTCTGCTCAGTGGGAAGCCTGCCCCCCCCACCTTTTCTCTGCCTGCCTCTCTGCCTACTTGTGATCTCTGTCTGTCAAATAAATAAATAGAACCTTTTAAATTTTTTTTTAAGATTTTATTTATTTATTTGACAGACAGAGATCACAAGTAGGCAGAGAGGCAGGCAGAGAGAGAGGAAGGGAAGCAGGCTCCTTATCAAGCAGAGAGCCCGATGCAGGGCTCAATCTCAGGACCCTGGGATCATGACCTGAGTTGAAGGCAGAGGCTGTAAGCCACTGAGCCACACAGGACTCTGTATATGGAATTTTTCATCACCTTGGCACCACCACTTCCAAGGAGGAATAGCAGTCTTCGTCTTGAGTAGTAGCACCCTGGTTCCTAAGTCTCTTCCTCAAAAGGCGGGGGCATTTGCAAAATATAGTTTCATGTCTGTTCTAACCTGCCTGGGGGCTGCCTGCAGGATGGAAACACTTGTATCTCATTTGCAAAATTTAGAACATAGGCTGGAAAAACATACCACACTTCTTGTAAAAACCACAAGGTAAATACAAACCTACAGACACCTGGGAAAGAAAGTATGGGGAGAGACATATAGCATACTAAATAAGGCCTGAAAGAGAAGATGTGTTGAGGCTCATTGGAAAATCAGGACATTCCAAGGCAGCCATATATAGTGGGGGAATTTGTAAAGCCATGTGCATATCAAAAGAAGACACATGCTGAGAAAATTTCTTAGAAAACCTTGAACTTTCATCTCAGGCTCCTCCATAACATCAGAGTAAGCTTAGCTAATCAGAACTTCCCAGCACAGAACCACATTGCAAAGACTGAAAGTGACAAATGATTTCTATATTTGTTTGCCTGTTTGTTTGATTCTATATATGTTTGTTTGTCTGCTTCAGCTCCTGGAATGCAAGGAAATCTCTGCCAAATCATTAATCACACATGAGCTGAAGGACTACTTCAGGGAGCATGCACATACTAAGGATTAGACATTGTATAATATAGCTATCTTGGAAAAGTCTCAAATAGACTGCTACAGTTTCAATAATTAATAAAAACAACAAACACTAGAAAAGGAGAAGATTATGCTTTCCAGAGATGCCACATTTATAATAATCATATGTCCACTTTTCAAAAAAATAATAAACTATACATATAAATAGAATACACAGCTGATTAAAGGAACAATTTAAATTGAAAGGAACTATCTTTACTAAACCAGGCATTTAAAAAATACGTTGGGGGTACCTGGGTAGCTCAGTCAGTTAAGCATTTGCCTTTAGCTCAAGGTCCTGGGATCAAGCCTGCAATGGGCTCCCTGCTCAGTGGGGAGCATGCTTCTCCCTCTCTCTGCCACTTCCCCCGCTTCTTCTCTCTCTCTCAAACAAATAAATAAAGTCTTAAAAAAACTGTTGCAAATATTCTCAACTAAGGGGAAACACAAAGAACTAAAGAGAAACCACGAAACTCAAGATATATATATTTTTCTTGTTTTGATAATATATATACACAAAACAAGAAAATGCAAAAAAATAATTATATACTAATGTTAATGTACATTATATATTAATATGTAATTTGTAACAATAGTAACATAAAGGAGAAGGGACGAGCTATACAAAAGTATGGTTGGTGAAACCAAAGTTAAACTGACATTAATTAATTAATTTTTAAATATTTTATTTATTTATTTGACAGAGAGAGAGATCACAAGTAAGCAGAGAGGTAAGCAGAGAGAGAAAGGGGAAGTAGGTTTCCTGCTGAGCAGAAAGCCCAGTGTGGGGTTAGATCCCAGGACCCTGAGATCATGACCTGAGCTGAAGACAGATGCTTAACCCCAGGCACCCCAAATTGACATTAATTTAAGATAGGTTGTTATATGTTTAGGATGTTATAAATAATCCCAAAGAAAATATTGACAAAATATATGCAAAAGGAATTGAGAAGAGAATCAAAACATGTCACTAGAGGAAATCAACTGAACACAATGAAAGGCAGTGAAGTATAAGATGAGGGATAAAAAATGCTATAAAACAAACAGAAAACAAATAGCAAAATGGCAGAAAGTTATTCCTTATAAGTAATGACTTTATTTGTAAATTGATTAGACTTCAATCAAAAATAATATATTGGAAGAAAATGAAAAAAAATAGGACACAAGTATATGTTATTTGCTGTCCACAAGAAACTCACTTTACATTTAAGAACATGCATAAGTTGAAAAAGAGGCATTAGAAAAAGACATTGAATAGAATAGTAACTGAGCCACCTGGGTGGCTCAGTGGGTCGGGCATCTGCCTTGGGCTCTGATCATGATTCCGGGGTCCTGGGATTAAGCCCAGCATTGGTATCCTTGCTCAGTGGGGAGCCTGCTTCTCCTTCTCCCTCTCCCTCTCCCCTTGTTTGTGCTTGCACTCTCCCTCTTTCTCTCTCTGTGAAATAAAGAAGATCTTTAAAAAAAATAAGATGGAACAATTATGAACTTACATACAACCAACATCAGAGACAAAAATCTATGAGGCAAATATTGACAGAATCGAAGAGAAGAATAGACAGTTTTATTATAATTGGAGATATTACTACAACATTGTCAATAATGGATGAACAATCAGATAGAAACCAGTAAGGAAATAGAGGACCTAAACAACACCATATCCCAATTATACGTATTGAAATTTCTAGAACCATCTACCCAAGAATAAAGAATACACATTTTTTTTCAAGTGCGCATGGAATATTCTCTAGGATAGGTACTATTTTAGAATAAAAATATAATTTGATAATTAAAAAAAAAATTGAAATCATACAAAGTATCTTTTCTGATCACAATGGAATGAAGCAAAAAATCAATGAAAGAAGGGATACTGGAAAGCTCAAAAATATGTGGAACTTAAACAACACACTCTTAAGCAATCAATGCGTCAAAGAGGATGTTACAAAGAAAATTAGAAAATGAGACTTAAGTAGTGGAAAGAAAGAAAAACAGAAAGAAAGAGAGAGAGAGAGAAAGAGAATATCAAACATATGAGGCATGAAAGCAGTATTAAAAGGTAGAAGTATAGCTGTAAATATTAAAGAAGGAGGTCACCTGGGTGGCTCAGTCTGTTAACCTTCTACCTTTGGCTCATGTCATGATCCCAGGGTCCTGGGATTGAGTCATGCATCCAACTCCCTGCTCAATGGGAAGTCTGCTTTTTCCTTTTCCCTCTGTCTCTCCCCCCAGCTCCTGCTCTCTCTCTCTCTCCCAAATAAATAAATAAAATATTTTTAAAAATCTTGAAGAAGGAAATAATAAAGAATAGAGACAAATAAATTAGATAATATTAAATCATTAGAAAAAGCAAGGTAACAAAAAGCTGATTCTTCAAAAAGATCAAAAGAATTAACAAACATTTAGCTAGATTGACAAAGGAAAAAAAAAACAAATCACTAGAAAGAGAAGAGAAATTGGGGACTTTACTACTGGTTTTATAGAAATGGAAAGGACTATAATAAAACATTATAAGAGAATATTTGTATGCCAACAAATTAGACTACTACATGAAATGGACAAGTTCCTGGAGAGGAGGGGAAATGCAATCTACAAAAGGTGATTCTTGAAGAAATAGAAAATCTGAATATTCTTATAACTAGCAATGAGATTTAATCATTATTCAAAAACCTGCCAAATAAGATTTTACTAATGAATTCTACCATACATTTAAAAAATAATTAACACCAACCCTCCCCAAATTCTTCCAAAAAGACTGAAAATGAAGGAAAATATCCTAACCAAGATTTATTATAAATATTGATGCATTTCCCCTCCTCTCCAGGAACAGATTTATTATAAATATTGATGCAAAAATATTCAACTAAATTTTAGCAAAACAAATTCATCAGCATATTAAGAGGACTATGCAACATGACCAAGTAGGATTTATTTCTTGACTCTGAGTATTGTTCAACATGTGAAAAACAATGTAAAATACCACATTGCTAGAATAAAAGAAACAAAGTGACAATTATCTCAATTGATGCATAAAAATTTTTGACAAAGTTTAACACTCTTGTTTGATGAAACAATAAACCAGAAATATAAGGAAACTTCTCTACTATGATAAAGGCTATATATGGAAGGAAACAAGCAAACAAGCAAACACAACATAAGCAACATACTTAATGGTGAAAATTTGAAGTTCTTATCCATAATATCAGAAAACAAGAATGCCAGCTTTCACAAATTCCACTCAACATGCTATTAGAAGTTCTAGAGAGAACAATTAGGAAAGAAAAAGAAATAAAACACAGACAAATTGAAAAGAAAGAAATCAAATGGTCTCTATTCACAGATGACATACATACAGAAACTTCTAAAATTTCTGAACATGAAAGAATGATTACACCTAATGAATTAATTATGTAAAATTTCAGGATATAAAATCAACATAAAATATTAGCAGTATTTCTTATACACTGAAAATAAGCCATCTGAAAAGAAAACTTAAAAAAATTTCATTCACAATAGGATCAAAAATAATAAAACACTTAGGAATAAATTTAAGCAAGAAGAGAAAAACTTTCTACATTGAAAATTACTAAACATTGATGAAACAAATTAAAGACAAATGAATGGAAAATCATCACCATCTTCATGGATTAGAAGACTTAGTATTGCCTAGATAACAATATTACCCTAAGATATCTATAGGTTTAATGTGCTCCTATCAAATCTAATGACTTATTTTTTTTCAAATATAGAAAATCCATTCTAAAATTTATATAGAATCCCAAAGAAAACCATATAGAAAAAAAAAAATCTTGAGAAAGGAAAACAAATGCAGAAGACTCACACTCTCTTATTGAAAACTTGCTACAAGGCTATAAAAATTAATTCAAGAAATCATAAAAGAATATGTTCATGAGACTGCATTTGACTACAATTTACTGAACATGACACTAGAAGCACAAGCAAAAACAACAAATCAATAAACTTGATTTCATCAAAATTAGAAACTTTTCCCAATCAAAGGACCCTATCATGTAAATAAAAAGACAATTCAGAGAATGGGAGTAAATATTTATAAGTGACATATATGATGAGAGGTTAATATCAAATATATTTAAAGAATGCTTATCACTCATCAACTAAAACAAAAATTCTAAGCAATCCAACTTTTAAAAAATGGACATAATTTGAATACACATCTTTCCCAAAAAGAAATTACAAATAACCTAAAATCAGAAAAAGAATGTGTTCAATATCACAAGCCATTAAGAACATGCAAACCAAAACCACCAATGAGATATTAACACATATTAGAATATTAACACATATTAGGATCATTCTTATTTTAAAAAACAAAGAAAATAACAAATATTGAGGAAGATGTGGAAGAATTAAGACCCTGGTGCATTGCTGTCAAGAATGTAAAATGGGGATGCCTGGGTGGCTCAGTTGGTTAAGCAGCTGCCTTTGGCTCAGGTCATAATCCCAGCGTCCTGGGATGGAGTCCCACATCGGGCTCCTTGCTTGGCAGGGAGCCTGCTTCTCCCTCTGCCTCTGCCTGCCACTCTGTCTGCCTGTGCTCTCTCTCTCTCTCTCTCTCCCTCACACACACAAATAAATAAATAAAATCTTTTAAAAAAATGTAAAATGGTGGGGCACCTGGGTGGCTCCGAGGGTTAAAGTCTCTGCCTTCAACTCAGGTCATGGTCTCAGGGTCCTGGGATCCAGCCCCATATCGGGCTCTCTGCTCAGCGGGGAGACTGCTTCCTCCTCTCTCTCTCTGCCTGCCTCTCTGACTACTTGTGACCTCTATCAAATAAATAAATAAGATCTTTAAAAAAATAATAAAAGAGGACGCCTGGGTGGCTCAGTTGGTTAAGCGGCTGCCTTCAGCTCAGATCATGATCCCAGCATGCTGGGATGGAGTCCCACATCATGCTCCTTGCTCGGCAGGGAGCCTGCTTCTCCCTCTACCTCTGCTTGCTACTCTGTCTGCCTGTGCTCGCTCTCTCTCTCTCTCTAAAAAATAAATAAATAAAATCTTTAAAAAAATAAAATAAAAAAAAAAGAATGTAAAATGTGCAGCCACTGTAGAAAATAATATGGCAGTTCCTCAAAAGTTAAATACAGATTTGCTATTTGAAACAGTGTTTTTACTTCTAGGTATATATGCAAAAGAATTGAAAGCAGGGCTCAGATTACTGCACATCAATATGCACGTCAGCACTATTTACAATAACAGATATTGGAAACAGTGCAAAGTCCAGCAACAGAATGAATGAAGAAAGTGCATTATATACAAATAATGGATATGCCTTAAAAAGAAAGAAAAACTCTAGTATGAGTTCATGACTTCATATGTTCATAACATCATAACTTGTTGAACCTTGAAATCATAACTTGATGAACCCAGAACTTCATGAACCTTGAAAACACTATGCTAACTGAAATAAGCCAGACATAAAGGAACAAATGTTGCATGATTACATTTATATGAGGTACCTAAAATAGGCAAATATATAAAGACAGTAAGCATGGTAGAATCTGGAATTTGGGTTAGGAAAATGGGAAGTTATTTAATGGATAAAAAAAAAGTTTCTATTGGGTATGATGAAAACTCTCTGGGAAATAAATAGTGGATAATTGTTGCTTAATTTTGCAATGAGGGTTAGTACCAGTTAATTGTACATTTAAAGTAGTTAAAATAGTAAATTTTACATTATATATGTTTTGCTGTGATAAAAGGTGCAAAATAACAATGCTTTACATTTTAATTCTTTTAATTGCTATCTTTTCCAAGTGATAGAAATTATTACTATCTTCATTTTCCAGATGGAGAAACTGTTTTCCAGAGTTTTCAGATAATTGTTCAAGGTTGTATAGCTTGTGAACAGAATACCCAGGTTCCAAACCTTGGCTGTTTAACTCCAGAGTCGGTACTCTTCATCATGATATTATATAGCAAAAACCCCTTTGTTATCTGATTTTTTGTTACCATCTTTTAATAACAGTATACAGATATCCTTTATCTGAAAAAGTCACTTTTTTATGTATAATTGGAAAGTAATCATTTCCCCAATACTTTGAATAACACATTTGCTGTAAACTCAATTTGAACAAAATTACATCTTGTGTTATTTTTCAAATGATTTCATTTTTTTCCAGTATCCAGGTTATAATTTGCACCTTGAACTTAATTTTAGAAATTATTTTATACTTAATATGCAATTCTCCTAAATAATGGTTTTGATTATTTCATTTAATTTATCTTTTTTTTTTAGCAGTCTGGATTTTTAAAGCTGTTTATTTAATTAACTAATTCCTGAGTGTGTAACACATGCTAAAAAATTGTGATATATATAGAATGATACATTTACATTGTCCTCATTTATCTGTGAGGAAACAGATATATGAAGAGCTTCTTATAAATAACAATGGTACAAAAATGAAGTATGAACAAAGGGATGCCTTAAAATAATATTTTATACAAAGAAAACTATAATACATTTAAATATATAAATTGTGGTATGCAGAGGATGGGAGATAAAACTGGAGAGGTAGGAAAGACAGTAGGTCATGGAAGGTCTTATACAATATGTTAAACAGATTTTGGGGAATTCATTTCTTTCTGACAAAAATAGTAATAATAGTTAATGTTTATTATCCCTTCGGTGTTCTAAAATGTGGAAATAGTATATCTTCTAAGTACCTTTATATAATAACCCATTAGATATATCAATTTGGTTGAGAAAATATAACAGAGAGGTTATTTAATTTGACTTGTTTCACAAGGTTTGTAAGTGGTAGAGCCAAGATTCAAATACAGAAGTTCAAGTTCCAAAGCCCATGCTTTTAACCCAAGCATTATGCTTGTCATAATCACATTATTATTAACTTTTCAATTACTCTGGGGACATGATAAAAGGTGAATTTGATAGACTCAAGTCTTAAAGGCATACGTTTAAGTCAGAACTTAGGGCATTATTTAAGGAAAGAAAAATGAGAGGCTTAGCAACATATGTAGTTACAGGAATAAGGAGATTATGTTTTGGAAGTAGAAAAAGAAAAAAATAGATAAACTATCTATCGATTAAATGTGGAAAATAAAGAAGGGGGAAGAGTTAAGAAGACCCTAATGTAAATTACTGAGTGGACAAGGGACAACTAATGTTAAGTATATGAAAGGTTTATATATGGACTGTCCCCTTGGGTCTGAACCAACGAAGATTTTTTATTAATAGTCCATCAATGTCCACATGAAGAAAAATGAGCAATATAATCTAATTTCAAATTCATAGGTCATCTGTAGCAATCCCTTTTTACTTATAACAATATTTTATAGGATAATAATGTTATCTTTCATTTTCTGTTATTTTATACTTTGAATCTTAACCTTTTAATCCTAATTTTATCCTGTTTCATATGTTAGGTAAACATCATATTTTTTTAGTAATAAATGGAACTAGCAAAAAGAGACAATTTTACAGTATGCTTTCTATAGAGTAAAATGCACATATGTGCCTTTATCATCTTGATAAATATATATACAATGTAACTCATACCCATTTCAAGATATAGAACATTTCCATAATCCAAGAATATTCCCTTGTTGCTCTTCACAGTTCATTAGCCTCTCCTTACGCAATTACTATTCCAATTAAGATCATCATAGGTGAAGTTTTTTCTGTTCTAGAATTACATGTAATTAAAACAGTATGTACATATTTTTTAATTTAGCTTCATTTACGAAAGATAATGTTTTTCAGGTAATGTTTTTCAGGTATTGCTGCATGTGTGTGAAAATGTATTAAGAAAAACTAACTCAACACTGAATTGAAAATTGGTAAAGAAAGGGCTCTGGTGAATGTATAACTCATGGTAAGTCCCACAGACCAGCAAGAAGAAGGATTTCCTCTTGGCCCCACAATTGCAAGCTGCAGGCATCTGGAAGGCACCTAGAAAAAAAAACAAGGGGCACTCACTGAAGCCAATGGTAATCCACCACCATCTCCATTACCTGCTGCCAATGAGAAACCACCATCACTCTGAATTCTTATTTCCTCTAATAAACTTTTGTTCAAGACAACCCTTTCCAACTTCTTCCTTTACTCTATAAAAAGACTCTCCTCCTTCGTTTTCTGGACATGCCTATGTTTTGGTATAGTTTTGTTGACCAGAATTGTAAGTCCTTTGTTATTTCTGAATAAACTCAATTTTTCTGGCTGAATCACTTACCTTTTTGTTTAAATGGCTGACATTTCATGGTGTCATAAGTGGGATCTAACTGTGACAACACACTGAGGAGCTAACAACCTCTGGAACTGTGTTCAGAATCCACTTGAGCCCCTTGTACCCTCCAAAATAATGGAAGGTCCCCAAAGATTTGTTGAGGAATTTATTATCGTCATTCAAACTTATCAACCTGGCTTCTCTGACTTATATCAGTTAGTCCACTTGCTTGTTGGTAAACACTAGATTCAAAAGTGAATGAAACTGCTGATTGATTGGAATGAGCTTGAGAAGTCTTCAGAATTATAACTGTGGACAAAGAAATATCCACTACATTATTATATGATCAGACTTGGAGAATCGCCAAGAATTGCCAAGACCATTTTTGGCAATTCCTAGGGCTTTCCCAAATCCAGTGGATTGGAAAAAATGCAGGCCTGTCCAAAATGAGTCCAAGTATGGTTATTATAGTTTGTTCAAAATTGTCTTTGGAGAATATTCTCAGGGTTTCTGGATGTTTAATCCACTTAGGTGCCTTTTTTTTTTTTTATTTTATTTTCCCAGTGTTCAAAGATTCATTGTCTTAGGTAGCTTTTAAATCTATGTTCATTAACAAACTGAATGGGGATCATTCCCCTCAAGTTAAAAGTCTCAGGATGAAGAGGGAAACATTATGTCCCCTACAGATCAGATTTAGTTAATTTATTAAACAATCCTACCCTTCCTTGTTACTCAAATGTGGCCTAAGTGGTTTCCAATCTGTGTACTTCCATCCAACATGGAATGTGACATTCAGGAAAGGTCCTTCCTGGGACCAAGAAACAAAAACAATTCTTACCCCCCTACACTAAGATTCTTAATTTTCAATTCTAATGAATGGAGGTTCCAAAACACAACTAAATTTATCCTGGTCTCTGTCATTTTTCCAAAGTGCCAGGACATTGGAAGAAAGGCTTTACAATTTGAAGCATTCCAAGTGCCTTCAGCCTTCTAACTAACTTTTCCATCATCCTTCTAATCCACAAAGAAGGGACTCTGAGGAACTAGTGAGGCTTTCCCTAATCCTTCCTCTTAATCAGTTTGGAGAATTCACTCTCCAGATAAGGAAAAAATCTCTCTCTGAACTTATTGACATTGGCGCTACACTCTTGGTGCAGATTCCTACTCTAATTAAACAGACTCTGCCTCAGAGTAATAAAACAGTTCAAATAATAGGGTTTTCTAATGTGGCTCAATATGTCCCTATCTCTGAAACTATTTTTGTGCTTAGGCTGTCTAAGAGATACACACCCTTTCTCTTTACTTTCCCCACCCTTATTCATTTATTGGGCCAAGATTTCTTGGTAAAATATCATGATGAAATTTCTTTTAAAAGGGGGAAATAATTCTAGAATTTGAAAACATTGAACAAAATACCCAAGATTCAAATGACTCTTCAACATCTGTTATTTGTTCCATCTTTGATAACACCAGAGGTAATCCTAAGGACACTAATCATTTGTCTCTATTAAATCATTTACCACCTTCCTTATGGATGAAATCCTCAACTGATATTAACAAAATTATGATGTATCTCTTATTAAGATCCAAATAGATTCCTCAAAATATCTTCCCAGAATTAATCAATATTGTATAAACAAAGAAATCTTTTTAAGGAATTAAGTCAATAACAGAAGACCATAAGGTCCAGAGCCTCATTGTCCTCTGCACTGTCCCTGCAACACTTCTATGATACCTGTAAAGAAACCAAATGGCCATGGATGGGACTTGTCCAGGACCTCTGGGCCATAAACAATATTATCATCTCTTGCTACTCTGTTGTCTCCAATCTCTACACATTATTGGCCTTAATCCCAATTGAAAGCATATTTTCCATGATTGATTTATGTAATGCTTGCTTTAATATCCCAGTAGATAAAACTAGTCAATATTTTCTTTAAATTTACTTTGGAAGGATATCAATACACCTGGATAGTAACACCCCAGAGTTTCACTGAAAACCCTTTTTACCTCTCACAAACCTTAAAGACTAATGTAAATGATATCAAGTTCCCTAGAGGCTATACTTTAACACAATATGTGAATCATTTACTCCTCTGCCCCCTCCCAAGCCTCCTCATAGGAAGATAACACCTATTTGCTAAACTTCTAGCCAAAAAGAGACATAAAATCTTTAAGGAAAAATTATATATATACTTTTTAAAATCAAATTTTATATATAGGATATTTAGTCTGTGAACAAGGATTACATCTAGATCCAGACAGGCTTTATAGCATTTTGAAATCCCCAGAGCCCAATGTCCACCATGATGCTCTTTTAGGTTGGCAGGCTATTGTTGCAACTGGATCCCAAACTTTTCCCTTATGGCCCAACCTTTATACTCATTATTAAAAACTACCAAACCTGACTCTGACCCATGTCCGGGGAGATTCAGATGACATGATCTTTCTGATCTTAAAGGAAAGTCTAATAAACCCCCCTACCTTTCCTGGACATGCCAAATATACTCTCCCTTTCTTCCTTTTTGTATATGAAAGAGAAGGGAGTGCCCCTAGAGTACTGACCCATAAGATATTATATCCAGCAACTGGATTTCATAGCCTGAGGATTAACCTCCCCCACACACCTCCATGCTTCAGAGTGATGCCTGCTACAACCATTTTTATTAAAGGTCACAAAGGAAATAGTCATAGGATCCACTTTATTTTGTGGCACATGCTGGGGAAGTTTTTAACTCTCATTATAGTCCATATATTTCAGTAGGCCATCTCATTTCCTATATCACTAACACTTATATCACTCTTTCTCATGGTAATAACCTCAACCCTGCAATCTTCTCCCCTTCTTTCCTGATGAAACCCTCCATGACTACTTAATACTGACAGATTGCCTTCTGACCCCCTGTAATGACTTACAGAAAACTCCTTTGGAAAATGCTGACTTTTCATGCTTCACTGATGGTTCTTATTTGAAAGACAGAAGTGGTAAATACTGCATTGGATCTTCTGAATCTTTGGAAGTCATTGAAGTGGCACTTTTGCCTTTGACCCAACAAGTCAAATTATATACGCACACAGGTCTGCTTTCTAGCCAAGGGCAAAACAATGTTATACTGACAGTGAATATGCCTTTGGAGTGACTCATAATTTTAAAATGTTATGAAAACAGTGTGGCTCCTTACTTCCAATGAAAATAAAATTACAAATGGCCTTTACACTTGGGAATTATTGATGCCATAGTCTTACCTACTGCTTTGCCTATTATTAAGATCCCTGAGGAATTCTAAGCCTGACTTTCAGGAAGGCAAAGGAAATCATATTGCTGACAATTCTGCTGAAAATGATGCCTTCAAAAGGTCCAAAGTCAAACCTCTGTCATTGCCTAAAGGAATTCACCTCTATATGATAATTTGGAAAAAATAACTAGACACCCAACAATTAGTGCCAAAATAGGAAAAACAATATTGACAATCAAATAGTTGTTGGTATGATAAAGAGAAAAACCTCTGATCTAGGCCAAAGAAAAATGAAGTCCAGTAGAAATTTAAAAATTCTCACCACTGACTGCTATACATGTGTTAAATCATTGGTCTATGGTTAAAATGATGATAATTGTGAATTGACAGTGGTGGCACATGCTGCTGAACTTCTTAACTCTCATTATACTCCATATCTTTAAGTAAGATGTCTCATTTCCTGTGAAATTCTGGTGAATCAGTGCTGTAGACTACCAAAAGTGCCTACTTTTCTTGCCCCATCTGCCCAAACTACAATAGAAGGAAACCTATCTGAGCACACTGAATTGTGCTCCTGGGCACACCAAATTGCTTAATGGACCATTTGAGGTTTGGAAAATGGACTTTATTTATCTACTCTATCTCATGATTACAAATATGTCTTGGTAATAATGTATATATTAACCCACTAGTTTGAAGCCTTTCATGTAGACAAGCAGCTACCTCTTCACTAGCCAAAACCCTATTGGGAAAAAAAAAAAAATCATCCCTCCCTGGGGAACCACTCTTGAGCTCCAGAGCAACTAGGGACCCCATTCTACTGGCCAAACCTTATGGTGGTTATGTGCTATTTGGTCAGTTCTATAGGATTTTTGCTGTGCTTAATATCCTCAGTCTTCAGAACTAGTTGAACAAACCAACAGCATCATCAAAATTCAGTTGGTAAAATTTGTGAAAAGCCTCCAAATGTCTTGGCCGAAAGTGCTATAAGTTCTTATTTTTAGATCCACCCACTTTGGAACTCTTAAATCCTCATGCCTTAGGATAATTACATTCAGCTTCCACCTCTTAGACCCACATCTAATAAAAGGAGATATACCTCGATGTTTCAGAGGCTTAATTGCATCAATTGAAAACAATTATGCTCTAGTGGAGCAATATTTTTTATAAAAAATATAATTAATTAAATTGAGAGATAGGGAGAGTGAATACAAGCAGAGGGAGGGATAGAAGGAGAGGGAGAAGCAGACCCTCTACTGAGCAGGAAGTCCCACAAAGAACTAGATCCTAGGATCCCAAGATCATGACCTGAGCTGAAGGCAGATGCTTAAATAACTGAGCCACCTTAACACATGTAGTAGAGCCATCTTCCCACAGCAGGCTCCCAGAAGACCTTCATTGCCATGGAGATTTAATCCCTGCTACATGGGATTTTCATTTTTTGGAAAAGACATCTCTGAAAGGACTCTTTCCAACCATGCTTGAGAGGCCTTTATCAACTGTTACTGCCCAATTTTGGTGCCACCAAAAATGGTCCCCAGAGTAATAGGGAGTATAATTCCCAGAAGAAATGAGGTAACATAGTCATATAAAAATTATTTTCAAAAGAAAATTTGCACTTAATAGTTTCAATTTTTGTGGAGATTATACAGGGAAGAGGGGCTTAGGGGAGGAAATTTCCTAGAAACCTAAGAAATGCTGTTAATAATAAATAAATAATAAAATATTTTTATATAATGATATATATTATATTATAATACATAATATATTATATAATAATAATATAAATTTTTAATAGTAAATTACAACCTATGAAGGAAAGGATAATAACAATTAGAGGATTTCAGATATTCAAGGAAATGAAAGACCTCCCACTCCCCAAATGCCTAATATTCAAGCTTGTAAGACTGATTATTGTTTATATATCCGTTAGTCATTTATCATACTGTACAGCAATTGTCTTTTTACTATTCTGCTTTCCATTAGACTATGAGCTGCTTGCCTACTGAAGGCAGGAAATACATCTATCTGTATTTTTTACGGCTCTATCTTGAATACCTCCCTCAATATCTAGTACAGTGTAATGTCAAATTCAATGTATATTATTGTCTAATACTTAATCAATAGGCACAGTTATTTATAATATATAAATATATGTAATTGATCCATTATTATTTAATATGCTAAATAATAGCATAGTGCATGGAATACAGTGGGTACATAATAATATTTATTTAATTTTGGACAGCAAGAAAAGAAAAGATGTATGTGTTGACAAGCATATTTATGTAACTTTTGGGGGAAGAGGTGGCTTTTCATTTTAAGTCGTGAAAATAGAAAACATTTATTGCAAACAGTGAGCCAAACATCTGATAAATCACATTTACTATCTGTGGAGCTATAGTGTTAGACAATGCACATCCCAGCGAAGACTGAGTTATCTCAACTATGCGAACCATGCACATGAGTGTGGAGTAGAAAGATTTTTTATTCCTTCTCATGCCCAGAGTTCTTGGGTCCAATCATGATGAAGCCATTGTAGGACTTACCCAGTTTGAAGGTTGAGTAAGGAGAACTCTGAAATAAAAGGCTGTGTATGTAATATTCTTCCTCAACTTTAGTGTTATTATAAGACTTTTCAGCCCTCTGTTCCTATTTTAACCTACAGCCTGTATCTATTTGAGTCATCAAGTCAATTGAGTGGAGTTATGTAGTGGAAAGGTTTCAAATGAGAGTTTCACTCACATTTAAAAAGTCGAATTGCTGTGGCTTCCTCTGCTTAGCCTTGGGAAAAGAAAAAAAAAAATCGTATATCAATATCTAAGTGTTGCAAAAAGCACACCATGCACTTTCTCCTTTAACTGGTTCATAAAACTGAGTTTCTATCTCCAGCACAGAAGTTAAATATTAACTCATTCTGTAAGGGCAGGAGGACCTATTTTCTTTTCAGGTTCCATACGGCTAAATTTCACATACAAATTCTCATGTGACTAGGGGCAAGGCAATTTCTTATGGCACAACCAAATACAAGGAAAACTTCAAGAAAAATATTAGAAAATACATGCTAGGCTAGATCAAGCAGTCAACTTGCTTAAACTCTTTTAAATAGTATTGAATATCTAATATGTGCTAAAAATTTTGAGGTGTATGTGGGTGATAGGTTTAAGGGGACACTAGTAGTGATGAGCACTGGGATGAATCACTAAATCCCACACCTGAAACTAATAGTACACTTTATGTTAATCAACTAGAATTAAAAAAAAAAAAACAACAACTAACTGTATGTTAACCAATTAGAATTAAAAAAAAAAAAAACTTGAAAAAAGAAAAAAATAAAGAAAGAAAAATTTTAAAATACACACAAAAAAAGAATTTTAAGGTGTATGAAACAAACAATAGTCCAGACCTCAGATAGTTCACTAAATAATTAAGCAAGTAACACCAATATGTGAAAAGTGTACAAAGAGTAATATAATAATATACCATAAATAATTCTAACTTCAATCATTCCATCAAATTAAACTATATGATTCAACTTTATTTATAGCTTTGGTAAATAGTTAACATATATTTACATCTAAACAACCATAGGTCTCTCTTATTCATACAACTGCTATTAAAAGTCACTGCCTGTTCTGTATCAGGAAACTTCATTAGAAGGTACTTGGAACACTGCATCAAAAACTAAGGATGTATTTTATGGTGACTAATATAACACAATAAAATAAATAAATAAATCTTTTTAACATTAAAAAAAAGTTAACAGGGACAAATACATTCTTTGTTTAGAACATTCCACCATTTAAAAATGTAACATTCTATGCATGGCTTAAATCTCTAAGATCATGGCTTAATCAGGGTCATGCAATTACTATATAACAATATAGGCTAGAACCAGAATTATTTGTAATTCATAGAAACAATGAGATTTAAGAGGTTGATACCGTATCTGGGCTTTGGCAAGAATATAGTGTGGCTTGTCTTAAAATACAAACTAAGGCATATTAAAAATTTTAAGAGTTTATTTAAGCAGAAATTCATTTGAATTAGGCAGCATGAAATCAAAAGTGGTTAGAAACACTCCATACATAGGTGCTCGGGGAGAAACTTTTATAGAGAGCAGGCAGAGGGAAAACGAGGAAATTACTGATTGGCTACAGCTTAAACTACATTTAGCAGTGATTGGTCGTCCTCAGGTTTTGCTTTTGTAACCATGAGGTATTTACAAGTTTAGATTTTAGTTTGCTTACATAGACTGCCAAGGTCCTGGAGCCACCATGGTCCAATGGTCTCCTTGTTTAATTAACTTAACATGTATTTTAAATCTTACCATATTTTCTCTCTAGAATAAGGATTGCTTATATTTCTAAAAGACTACTGATGCTCCTTCGTGTCATCATGGTATTGTTAATCAATCAATATAATCAAAATTCTCTACACCAGGGCCATTTGACCTCTCAACAAATGACTCAACTCTGAGTTATAAGAGAATTTTCCTTTACCTTATGTTGACTATTGAGGGATTTGTATGAAAGATTTTATTCCAGTTCTTTAGAAAATCACAAAAATACTAATTTCTTTACTCAAAGTCCTCTGCAGAAAGATGACAAAGAGGGAAAAACATAACTCTTGAAGGGTAGGAGGATGTGCCATTCCAAATTGTGCCTCTTTGGTGTAGGGATTATTTTGAGCTGATGAAAACAGTGGAAAACACCCTTTTGGAAGGAACATTTACACTTGTAAGGGAAACCTCCACTTATAAAGGTATCTCCCTCTCTATACCAGGAAGAAAAGGATGACTCTAAATCACAAGAAAGTATTATCCAGGGAGGAGGCATTGACTTCAACCTGTTTAACAGCTTTACCCTTGTTTACCTGTACTTTTCTTAGTTACCTCCTATCTCTGTCTTCCCCATTCCCCCAACATCTTTTCTTTTTCTTTTAGCTGAAGCTGATATTTAAGGTGGTAGCTTGGGCCATTTCAGAGTTTTTCAATTATCCTGGCTTTCTCCCATGTGTATGCAGATTATACATGATACAATTCTGTTTGTTTTACTCTTGATAATCTCTTTTAGCACAGTGGACCTCAGACAAGAATTTGGAAGTGTAGAGGGAAAATTCTTGTTCATCCCCTACACTGTCATATTTAAATGCCAAGAAAACATCTGATTTCCCAAGAAGGTATTTTGTTTTCTTGTTTGTTTTTTTTGTTTGTTTTAAACTTACAAATCATGTAATCACTCCTCTCATTTTTGCATTGACCTCATAGATAGCAGAGTTAAATTTATGATTCCATTTGAAAGGTGGTAAGTTTCTTTACAACCTGTATACCATTGTGTTAGGGTTCTAGTATCAACTTCACAAAGATTTAATATCCCATTTCATATCATTTCCCTTATCTTTTCTTCTAGCTGATGTTTTCCTGTTTCATATAAACTTACCCAAAAATTCACAAATAAGTGATTGGAAGTTCAATCATTTGGAATTATAATGATTATTTGATATGGCAGGGTAAACAAAGTATAAGAATCTGAACTTGTTACAGGGATTTGCTTTTCCTTTTATTGACAAAGAAAAAATGGTCTCAACTGGACTCAATTGTCCCCAACACAGCAAACCAAGACTAACTGAAGTTTCAACCTCCCCCAGAAATGTGACCTTTAAACAGCCAATCGGCACTTTCCTGATCCACACCAGTGAGGTCATTAGCATGATATGAACCCTGTCATCCCCTTCTCCCCACAAGAAGATGACCCACCCTGACACAACCCTTCCTTTACTTTTGCTCATAACTTCCCTGCCCACCCTCCTTCTGCCTATAAAAACCTTCCATTTTGAAAAACAAACAAACAAACAAACAAAAACAAACAAAAAAAACCTTCCATTTTGTACATCTCCTTAAAACATCTGTCAAGTTCCTGGATGGGATGCTGCCTAACTCATGAACTGTTGAATAAAAGCCAATTTGATCTTCAAATTTACTGTTGATTTTTTGTTCTTTAACAAAAGAACAAGGAGGCATAATTTTATGGAGGCATAATTTAGAGAGTTTAACAAACTAGATTTTTGAAAGAGATGGTTTCTTGTAAAAGAACAATACTGCTTAGTTACTATTATTCTGAAGATTAATATGATTTTAGAACCTGATTTGATGACCCAGTTACACTTTTCTTCTTTTATCCCTCTGTGATGTTTTCATGCTTACTGAATTGGATATCTACAAAAGTGTGCTTGACAAAATAAAAGATACATATATATGTATATGTGTATATATACACATATACATATATTTTTTTAATTGAGCACAATCAGTTCTACTTCATTCCTGTTTTGAGATGAATGTTATATAACACTATCCTTCTGAAAAGTGACAGGAAAGACAGAAGCTTATTAAAAATAAATTATCTTTACAATTTTACATGCATTAAATATGTCAACCCTTTTCTAATTCTTTTACTTTTTCAGCCTGAAACAGAAGGGGATCCAACAGAGGAACACCTCTTGTGCCAGAGTTTGGCTGAATTATTGCATTTCCTAATCCAAAAAGCAGATTTCATTATTTTATTCAAAGATAAATCTTGTTAAGTGTCTGTTTTTTTTTTTTCCTCTTAAAAGGGAGAGCATTCTCTTTTCTAATATAACCTGGCAATCATTAAAACATAATATAACTTAAGAAACTATTTCCTGTTATCTCTTAAACTAAGTTTGTTCAGAACAAAATACAGACTTCACAATGACAAAGTGAGTGTGAGAACACAGATCTAAATTCCAGAGCCAAAGTGGGATTTGGGTTGCATGTACAGGGAAAGGGAAAGATGTCTAATTGGCTCTGGATTCTACTTGGGCTGATTTTAATAGGAATGTCCTCCACTGATTGTTCAAAATTTCCTTTCATATAGACATAGTGAAATCTGTTGTAATATGCACTGTAATATCATGGAAAGTTCCTTTTCAAAAGATTAAGGGTGTGCATTATACAAATGAACCTATCAATAAAATCATATCCTTCTAAAAAAAATTGTCCTTTCAGGGGAATCATGTTCCTAGCTACATTACCCATTGGAGTCATTGCACTGAGTCTAAATCAAGCCCTAATTTTCCTAATCATATTGTCCTGCAGATATTATTTATGTATAACCGTTAAGAGCTTTGCTCTACTCTCCCATAGGGTTTTGAATATTAACAAGAACAAATGATGAAATAGTAGCAGAGTGACTTTCAAGAATGCTCTATGAGTTGTGGAAAATTTTAAAGGGGTGACAGATCATAAAATCTTACCACATGAAGAACTGCCTAGGATTGATTAAATCAGTTTGACCACAAATCCAAGAATGTAAAGAGCGGTATCTGTTGCCAACGAAGGTGTAATCATGCCCTCTTTAAATTTGTATTTTCTAGGATTCCAATAATTATTTCTAAAAATGAACTATGACCTCTCTGCATTAAAGTGAACGTTCTGTAGCAATCTAGATGTCTAATTGGTTAAATTAAGTATTTTACATAACAAATTTCAGGTATTCACTCAAAGAGATACTGTGCAAAAATGTTTAATGACATGGGAAGTATGTGCAAGATATATTAGTGAGTAAAATAGAATACAAAATATACACAAAATTATTTTCCAAATTTATTAAAGTGGCAGTGTGCAAGTTTCATGTCAGTGGAAACACTCAAAAAGCCTCATTTTCTCTTTCCCTACTAAAAAATATATGTATATTTTTCCTCTTTAAACCATATTTCTCAGTTGAAAAAAAACTACTTTTCTGAAACTTCACTTAATTTTGAAACATATTCTAATTTAGAGATATTTTTTGATGAATCCCTTATTCCTTTTCCAACTAAAATTTGAGATGCATGGGTCTCATCTGAATACCTCAAGTTCATGGAAGTGATGTTGAAAAATAAAAGAAAAATATATTACCAGTGGTAGAGTCAAACTCTACCAATATCACTTGAGACTCTGAGGTACTGTCAACATTTTCAAAGGATTTCTACAATTTTTAGACTTTTCAGTTAACTACTTATCTTTTCAAGTTAATATACCACAATATTGATTTGTTCTTGAATATGGGCATTATCATAAAAACCCTACCTTTTGTTATCAGTTCCACAGCTGATTCCCTTTTTCCTCCTCCCAGCTCCACCAATCACATTTCTAATATCTCAATGGTTAATTTCCAATTCAAGTTTTTCCACAGTGTAAATTGACTAAATCTAAATTGCTTTAATTCTTGTGAAATTCTATAGGATTTCTTGCTTGCATATTTATGTATGAATTGATGTCTTTTGAAATGTGTTTTCTTGGCTTAATTTACTCTCATATCACACCCATATCTTTCTAAACTCTGATCTGCATTTTATTTGCCAAAAATATATTACTACACTGTCCATCATTTATATTATCAATATATTTCAGAGAATGTATCATGTGTTTTAAAATATTACTTTATATAGTGACCATGAAATTACTAAGAGGCTGATAGTATTATTTGCTTGTGAAATTTTGGTAAACAGAAGCTTAGTGAGATTAAATAAAGAGCTTCAATGTTAGTGTATTGTGGTGGAGAAAAATATTTCTCAGATTTAATGTGAAGAAAAATTACAACATAAAAAATCAAGAGATCTTAGAAGCTAAGGAAGCCCTCACAAATATCAAAGGACTTTCTTGCCTACTTCTCTGCTGATCCAAATCTTGGATCCAAACTTATAAAAATTACACAATTTAATTTTTTGTACTTTCACATTACAGAGAACAGGGGAGAAGGAATACAAATGCAAATACACATACACACATATCTTTTTCTTTTTCTTCAGAAACGAAACCAAACAAAATTGCCATATACCTAGGCTTAGGAACCTAATTGCATGTAATACTTTGAAGTGTTTTATTAAAGTTCTCACTGGCAGAATTAGTGCTTAAATTTCTATCACTTTTATTTCTTACTGAATATTTGAAACGATCCTCTAATTCTTAGTTCACCTGCAGCTTATCCTAAATTAATTCAAGAGAACATGTTCAGAAGAAAGCAAGAGAGAGGTGCATTCTTGAAGCAGAATGTTCATGAGGGAAAGAAATAGGCTTCTTATGGAAATCAGTTTCTCCTCTCATTTTGTAAGATAGCACAGAGGTACTCATCTGAAGTCAATTCATTGGTTGACTCTAAATTGGTTCATTCTAAAACCTAAACCCAGGAGATTTCTCTTTTTTAACTAGTCTACTTTTGCAACCAGGAAGCTCCAGACATTACAGAGTTGCCTAGGAGTCCACTCTGCCGTTTTTGTATAAACATGCAGTATTAAGAAGTCACTGTGCTCTGGTAATTTCATGGCATAAGCAAAATTCTGCAGTTTGAGAGCTAAAAGAATGGTGTGTCATCTTCTAATTCAATGCTTATAAATTCCTTCACAATAATCCATACCTCAGAGTTATAATGTATAAATATATGTACAAATGTATAAATCCCTACTTTACATATATAATGGATAAATATATGTGGATATATAAATTTATAATGTATAATAGTGGGGTGGGTGTTGATGATCCCATAGCAAAGCAGTTCATTCAATCAGCAAGCATTTGGCAGGTAATTACCAAAAGCCAAGCAGCACAGCAGAGTTTTGGGACTCAGTGATTAGACCCAGACCTTTAAGGAACATATGGCTTGGTGAAAAGGCAAAAAGTAAACAATTATGATACAACTTATCCTTACCATGTAACATTTTGAACAGGAGGTGGGGTGTCCAAGGGGTGGCCAAGGGTAGAGTATTCCAAGCAGAAAAAAATAGAGTACAAAAAGTCATGAGTTTAAAAAGTTCCAGAGATATTCTCTGGGAAATTATTACTTGTTTGAATGGGGAAGGAATGGCCCAAGTATAACTATTTTAAGAAATCTATTGAGTGATTTTTTTCATATTCTAAGAGTTTGGGACCCAGCCATTCAAGAAGCTCTAAAATTTAATCTGCTCCTAATATTCTATTTCCTCTTTTTTAAATCTTTCCTTTTCTTATTTTTCTATATCTAACTACGTTGCATGTTCTGAGAAAAGATCTCATTACCCCCACCGACAACTATAGTTATATATATATTTTTTTTACTAAGGAAGCACCAAATGTGACGCAGTACTCAGGGTTTTCCTGCATAGCAAAATATTAAATTATACTCACACACACACACACACACACACACACATATGAAAATTGAGTTGTCACTGTTGTAATGAAATCAACTACTGCTAAGCTGAGAGGATACAGTTACAAGTTAGAAACGAAGGTTAAAAAAATAAAGAGCAGACATTTGAATTATCATTACCCTTGGGCAATAAAAGATATCATAGTTAGGCTTCCAGGTATTGAGTTTTGTATATTCATTTAATGAGATACCTGCAATTCTGTAGTTACCACAGAACCAAGCATTAGAACAGTAAATAACTAATTCTGCCAAAAGAAGAACAAAGTTAATGTTAATAATAACCATATTACTATTTAATATTAATTATAGTTAGCATGCATTGGGAGTTTACTATATGTAAAACACTATGCTGTGTACTTACCTTCATCATTTCATTCAATTCTCACCATAATCTAGTAAATTGATATGGTTATTTTTCCTATTCTATAGATCATGAAATTAAAGATTTGGGAGGTTTAAAAGAAAATAGCACAGATACTGAAATTCAGTAAATAGTTTCAGTGATCAAGAATATTTAAATTCATATCCATAATATTTATTCTGCTTAACCAGATATAATTTATATATTAGATTGTGTTAAGATATGTTTTTAACAAGAACAAAGAAAGAGTACAATGTTTTTCTTTTGAATCTACTTGTATACTGGATTTATCCTCTATGTGTATCATGCAGTGATGGCAACAACATTAACATATTTTGCAAACTAAAAATAGGTCCTTCAATTGGAAAAGTGGACTTGCTTCAGTAGAGCTGAAAGTCATGAATTCTAGAGTGGATGCTATAAATTAGAAGTTTAGTTCACTACAGTTTGTCAATGTTAGAGATCTGCACAATGAGGGACAAGAATCAGTGACTCAGCCACTTGTATTGAAATTAGTTGATTAATGGCAGACTACATTAACCTATTTTTTTTTTTTTTTTACTCCTTGCGTGATCTTGTTAATTAGGAAAATTCCCTCTGCTCATTGAAATTTCAAATAAATTTCACTTGCCTGCTGAATGTGGTGACCAAGCAAAGAAATAATTTTATCTTTTGAGAAACTTGCACATTTTAGAATTGACTCGTCTTAATGAGGTTGCAACAAGTATGGTGTGACCAAGCCATCTGCTTTCTCTAAATTTCCAGTCACTGGCATAAGAAAACACTTGATTAAATAAGGAAACCTACTTTATTTTTTTTGCTATAAAATTTATACATTTTATTTCCTTTGTCTATAATTGGTTGTGTGTGTGTGTGTGTGTGTGTGTGTGTGTGTGTGTGTGCCCATTCAGGCCAACAAGTTCCCCATATTTACACAATGTAAAAGCATAATAACAGATTGAGACACCTACATATTTATTCTAGAATGAATTGATACTCTACCATCCAAAACTTACTGATTTATAATGTACAGTTATATCATGCAACATAATATCCTGGTTGTTTAATATATATAGAGACACATCCATTTGAATATTAATATATAGAGATCAGCATTCACTTGAAGTATCACCTTTATTAATTTGTAGAATCATACAATTAAAATTCCCTATGACTTCTATGAAGATTATGCTTTTGAAATATAAATAATTACTATTTTCCTATTTCACTCAGAAACTGGGAACTCAGCTGATTTTTGGTTGAAATAAATTATTTGGTGTTATTAAATAAAGCATTTATTTTGAACTATTTATTGAAACCAGATGCCAGACTCAGTGCTTGAGTTTAACAAAATTGGTAGGTTTTAGCCTCATAGAATTAAGAATTAAGCAGGTGAAACAGAAACTAAATTAATAATCACAGTGCAATGTAGTAGTAAAACGGAAAGTACAATGTACTGTTGAAACGTGCTTAGTGACATATGTGATCACCTACATCTTGAGATGTATATCCCAGGATCTGTTTCCTACAAGAAGGACCACAAGTGCCCTCTTCCCAGTGGGGAATGACACCTTCTCGCTTGCCCATCCCCAGATGACCTGACCAGCACATTACCTGACCTGGGAGATAAATTCCCAGGGCTTAACCCAGCTGGCTGGAGAGTGGGGTAAAAAGAACCTGAAGTTCCAGGGTACTTTCTACCAGGCTACTCTACACTGTCCTTTGACATTCACAACCATGAAGAAACTGTTGCTCAGACCCTGCTCAAGATGGAACACCTAGCAAATGATAAAGCTGTGATGGACCCGAACCTATCCTGACTTTGGAAATGAGATTGGACACTACTGTATTCCAACACAGTCATTTATTATCCTCTTTGCACAGAGAAGCCTTTCCCCACATACCAACCTCCTGCTCCCTATCACATGACCCTGTTCATTTCTTCCATGGTTAGAAATTAACTTGTTTTGTTTGGTTAAAAAGCAAAAACCAGATTTTAGGAATTCAGAAAAAAAAAAACTTTTGGCACAAGTAATGGTTGAGCTGAGACTGAATGGTCAGTTAAGTGTAAGCTTTGTGCTCTATTCTTCCAATCCATGAAGCTTCCAATCCACGAGAGCCCAGAAACAGACCTTCAACTATATGGTCAACTAATCTTCGACAAAGCAGGAAAGAATATCCAATGGAAAAAAGACAGCCTCTTCAACAAATGGTGTTGAGAAAATTGGACAGCCACATGCAGAAAAATGAAATTGGACCATTTCCTTACACCACACATGAAAATAGACTCAAAATGGATGAAGGACCTCAGTGTGAGAAAGGAATCCATCAAAATACTTGAGGAGAACACAGGCAGCAACCTCTTCGACCTCAGCCGCAGCAACTTCTTCCTAGGAACAACGCCAAAGGCAAGGGAAGCAAGGAAAAAAATGAACTATTGGGACTTCATCAAGATCAAAAGCTTTTGCACAGCAAAGGAAACAGTCAACAAAACCAAAAGACAACTGACAGAATGGGAGAAGATATTTGCAAACGACATATCAGATAAAGGGCTAGTATCCAAAATCTATAAAGAGCTTAGCAAACTCAACACCCAAAGAACAAATAATCCAATCAGGAAATGGGCAGAGGACATGAACAGACATTTCTGCAAAGAAGACATCCAGATGGCCAACAGACACATGAAAAAGTGCTCCACATCACTGGGCATCAGGGAAATACAAATCAAAACCACAATGAGATACTACCTCCCACCAGTCAGAATGGCTAAAATTAACAAGTCAGGAAATGACAGATGCTGGCGAGGATGCAGAGAAAGGGGAACCCTCCTAAACTGTTGGTAGGAATGCAAGCTAGAGGATAGCAAGAGTGTTGCAACCACTCTGGAAAACAGCATGGAGGTTCCTCAAAAAGTTGAAAATAGAGCTATCTTATGACCCAACAATTGCACTACTGGGTATTTAACCTAAAGATACAAATGTAGTGATCTGAAGGGGCACGCGCACCCGAATGTTTATAGCAGCAATGTCCACAATGGCCAAATTATGGAAAGAACCTAGATGTCCATCAGCAGATGAATGGATAAAGAAGAAGTGGTATATATATATATATGTATATATATATATACATATATATATATATATACACATACATACAACGGAATACTATTCAGCTATCAAAAGAAATGAAATCTTGCCATTTGCGAAGACATGGATGGAACTAGAGGATATTATGCTTAGCGAAATAAGTCAATCGGAGAAAGACAACTATTATATGATCTCCCTGATATGAGGAAGTGAAGATCCAATGGGGGTGGGGGTTAAGGGGGTAGGAAAAGAATAAATGAAACAAGATGGGATTGGCAGGGAGACAAACCAAAAGAGACTCTTAATGTCATAAAACAAGCTGGGGGGGGTGGGGAGAGGGGTGTTGGGAGAGGATGGTGGGGTTACATGTTTATATAAAAAAAATTTAAAAAAAATAAACTATCATATGATCCAGCAATCCCACTTCTGGGTATATATCAAATGGAAATAAAACTAATATCTCAAAGGAAAAAAAAAAGGAATAAGTTTCATAAAGAAGTGGGTGAGTGTTTCAGGCAAAAGTAATAGCATGTAAAACTTCCTGTAAATGGAGAAGGAGCATGGCAAGTGCAAGTAAAAGAAAAAATCTTAATATGGCCAGACCTTTGAGTAAAAATAGGGCAATAACAAAACTGAGACTAGAGAGAGATAAGGGTACAAATCAGATGTGAAATATAAAATCATATTTTAACTTAGTCTTTATGCTATGAATATGGGAGCTAATAAAAGTATTTATCCAGGAGAATTAAATAAGTTGATTCATATTTTAATCTAGATAAAAGCAGAAAGCAGGATATGTGATAATATGGTCTCCAATTCCAAGTTTTAAATGTGGATTTCAAATTTCAAACTTGGTTAATCACTTCTAGGCCTTTTGGCTAAGATCAAGTAAAATTTCAAACCTGGTTAAAAAACTGAAACTCCAGTTCACTTCTATTCAACATACTAGACTACAAGAATTACTATACATTTAGAGTCATAGAGATCTTGAGTGGAATCAGAGTGTTGACACCAGATGAAGAATAGAGTATCTAGATAAAGAATAGAGTATCTAATACATAGCTTCTTTACATGTAAAAATAAATGTGACAATGCTTACCTTAAAGATTCTTATGGCTAATAGTAAAGGTGCAAGGAATAGATGCTCCACAATCTTCTGGCCCCACCTCCCTTCTTTGACTTTTTTCCCAGGTTTTTACTTACATTCCAGTTAGTTAAAATGCAGTGTAATAGCAGTTTCTAGAGTAGAATTTAGGGAGTCATCACTTACAGACAACATCCACTGCTCATCACAAGTGCCCTTTTTAATCCTCATCACCTATTTAACCCTTCCCCTGACCACCTTCCCTCTAATAACACTGTTCTCTATAGTGAAGAGTCTGTTTCTTGGTTGACTCTCTCTAACCCCCACTCCCAGGATCATTTGTGTTGTTTCTTAAATCCCACATATAAGTGAGATCATATGGTGACTGTCTTATTTCATGTAGCCTAATACCCTCTAGCTTCATCCATATGGTTGCAAATTGGCCCCGTCTCCTTTAACTTGGACTTTTTTTTTTCTAATAGTAAGCAGGAAAGTAATATTTCCACAAAATTTAATTAAAGTTATACCTAAATTTATCCCTTTTGCTTTTTTTTTTTGTAAAAAGAAAAAATTCTTAATACACACTACCAAAATATAAACATCCTAGGAGAACATCATGCCTTGTTAAACATTTCCACCTGGTGCCTAGAATAGTGCTTGACACGCAAGAGCTTTCTAAATCACTGAAAGTAATCAGGGAAAATTCAGGTATCTTCCTTAATAATCACAAGTCCCGAAATTTATATTAAATACAAATAATTTATAAACATAGATTACTGGATTAATAACAAAGCATAAAAATATAAAATACACAAATATGTACAATTGTTTTTATAGATAACCACATAGTGGCTTCATGTCCATGACTAATAATTGGTTTAACCAAATAATAGCCATATGACCATTCTAGCTTCTTAGACCAATAAGAGATGTAATCCCACAGGACTATGAATAGATTATTATTAGCTAAATGGCTGTATTCATACCAGTGGCTTCTAGTATTTAAATGTATAACATTTAGAGAATTATAAATTAAAATAAATATTATATGTACATATTTATGTTAATAAAATATCAACAAATGAAATAGTAAATACCTTAAATAGTTTATGTAAAAATTCAGTTATTAAATGAAAGTATTTCTTCATTCAAAGTTTAAAAAGTTGAAGAAAAATTAAATATGAGACTCAGGAAATAATGGATATAAGCCCAAAAAATTAGAAGCAGAAATCTTAATATAACATCTATGTAGCAGATACAAAAAGCAATTACTATATTAAAATGAAAGTCTAAGGGCTCTGAGATAAAAAGCAAACAAAACAAAACAAAAGAAAAAATATATCTTCTAAAAGAAAGCAGAAAACAGCATAATTAAAAAAGCGAAGTCTTAATATTTATTTTCAGTGAAAAAAAGAAAAAATAATTGTCCTAATGTGAAAACAGATATGTGACATCATTTTGATCAATTTATCATGATATAAATTTAACATATTTGTTTTGTGTTACTTGTCATATCTTTGATTCACACAAACTGAATGACAAATGATTACAGGATTCTATCTCACTATTTGGTTCTGCAGTGAATAACACTTACACAATTATATCAATATATATTAGGACATATATATTAAAGAACTTAAAGAACATAAGTCTGATTCATTCTTATAATCTTACTATTTATTTTGATTAGACCACTTTGATTATAAATAACACATACAAAACTCAAATCACATTCAGGGAAAGAAGGAATCTCTTGACACAAGTAGCTTGGAAGTCCGGGATTTGACCTGCATTCATGAATTACTGCATGCAAGAGCACATACTATGTTTTCAGTTCTCCCTGTTTATTCAACTATTACCTTAATCTCTGTCATTGGTGCAATTCTACTATTATGTTTCCTCAGTATAACAGGAAAAGTGGCTTTCACCAGCCTATTTGTCTTCAAACTTCTAAACCCCAGTAAGGTTGTTCTATGAATGTTGTTAGAACACAACATTTATCCAGGAAAATCTCTTGCCTGAGTCTTTTACGATTTCTGTTGCTCTGGGTGTGACCTACAGTGAATGACCTAACATGGAGGATACACTCCCCATCCAGAAATCAGAAAGAGAAAGAAACTGTAATTTTCATTTTTTCTGAGAAACCACATTATCTCAATAGACACAGAAAAAGCATGTGACAAAATCTAAAATCTTTGTATGTGCCTAACTTAGGGTTTATTCTGATGAACATTTCAAATGGGCGTGAGAAGAGTGTGTTTGCTGTTACTGTGTGAGATGTTCTGTAGATTTCAGTTCAATCTAGTTTGTTTACATTATTGTTCAAACTTTCTAGTCTCTTCTTCATTTTCTGGCTAGTTCTAGCCATTATTTTTTTTTAATTTTAATATATAATATATTTTATTTAATAATATATTTCATTTAACCCAAAATATCCAAAATTTTCAGTAAGGAATCAATACAAACTATTAATAATATATAGAATTTTTTTTCAGATAAAGTTTTTGAGATATAGTGTGATGGATGGTAACTAGTTGTTGATAGTGATCACTGTGTGGAGTATATAGATGTTGAATTATAACGGTGTATATTTCACTCTTCAAAAATATTATATATCAATTTTACTTTAATAATAAAATACATAATAAATTTATTTTTTCAATAAAAAATACATAACACTATTTTAAAACTCAGTAACACAGTTTGGGTCACCCGTTGCAGAGTTGCTCAAGAAACTGACAAATCTAAAGCTAGTTCTATCCATTACTGAATGTGGAGTATTGAAGTCTGCAGCTATTATAATTTAATTATCTATTTCTCCCCTGAACTTTGTTTTTCATCATGTATATAAGTTGCCATGTACATATATGTTAATATTTTCTTGATGGATTGACACTTTTATCATTCTTAAATGTCCCTCTTTGTCTCTAGTAACAATTTTTGTCTTAATGTTTATTTTTTGTATATCACTATAGCTATTCTAGTTTTCTTTAGGTTAATGCTCAGATTATTTCTAACCTTATTTCACTAATATATAGAAATTTTTCTCCAATATAGTGCCATGCTTTGCTCCTCCTTTGTGCTATTTTTGCTGTGCAGATTATACTTATAAATGGTATGTCCAGCAAAACAATTTTATAATTATTGTTTTATGCAGCTATATTTTAAATGAGATAGAAGAAGAAGAATATTACAAAAATACATTTCATACTGTCATTTATACTTACTTACATAATTGCCTTTACTCGAGCAATCATTCCTTGATGTAGATTTGGGTTACCTCTTATGTTCTTTTCTCTCTGTCTGAAGGACTGCCATTAGTATTTATTATAGGAAAACTTTGATAGTGGCAGTTTTTGTTGAAATAAGAATGTTTTAATTTCTGCTTAATTTTTGAAAGATTGTTTTGCTAGAAATAAAGTTCTTTCTTGAATGTATTTTTCTTTCAAATTGTCATCCCACTGTTTTCTGACCTCAAAGTTTTGATGCAGAGTCATCTGTTAATGTTATTGAGGATTCCCTGTATGTAATGGGTTATTTCTTCTCTTGCTTCTTTCAGGATTTTCTCTGTCTTTAGCTTATGACAGTTTGACTATGGTGTGTCTAGGTGTAGATTTCTTTGATTTTATTCTACATGGGTTTTCTTAAACTTCTTGTATAAGTAAATTGTTATTCTTCCTTCAGTTTCTTATTTCCTCAAAAATTATGTGTGCTCCTTTTGCTTTCTCCTCTTCTTCTAAAACTTCACGTTTCTATTATTACTTTACCTGGTGCCCCAGATTCTTCTGAGATTCAGTTCATTTTTCTTCATTCCCTTTTTTTTTCTCAGACTTGATCATCTCAATTAACCTATTTTCAGTTCTGCTATTGCTGTCTTCCCTGTTCTAGAGCCCCTTTGGTGAATTTTTCTTTACTTTACCTATTTATTTGGGTATTTTATTTCTTTTTTTTTTATCTCATGACATTCTATATTTGATGAGATATTGTTTTCATTATTTTCTTTATGTTGAGTTTTCTTTGTTTCTTTCAACATATTTAAATAGCTGATTTAAAGTCTTCATCTAGTAAAATTCAATATATTAGCGCCCTCGAAAATAATGTCTATCAATAGCTTTTTCACTGTGTTTGGCCACAAGTCTCTCTTCATTTGCATGTCTCATAAATTCTATCAAATTTTTGAAATTCTAGATAATATAATGTGATAGCTTTGGAAATCCAATTTTACCAATTCCCAGAATTTATTGTTGTTGTTCATTAGGTTTTAGTTGCTATAGGTTTTACCGTATTTTTGTTTTTGTTAAATAATTTTCCTGACTAATGGTATAATGTCTCCATTCTGTGTAATATTCTAGTATTGAATCCTCAGTTTGGTTAGCTTACTGATCAGCTAATGATTGAATATAGATTTTGTGAAATTTTAGAACATTTAGTATTCCGCACTTTCCCAAGGAGCTCTGCATATGTGTTGGGCACAT
This sequence comes from Taxidea taxus jeffersonii, assembly GCA_003697995.1. Classification (NCBI taxonomy): domain Eukaryota; kingdom Metazoa; phylum Chordata; class Mammalia; order Carnivora; family Mustelidae; genus Taxidea; species Taxidea taxus. The sequence continues at coordinate 48,162 of ML102931.1, forward strand.
CTTAACAAAATACAGTTATGCCTTAGCATTCACTTCTGAATTGTGCATATCCTCAAGATTAGCCAGAGTTGTGAGATTAGGGCCCTTTCTAGTATTTCTTGGACATCCATACAGTCCGCCACAGGTATGCAGTCTTCTAAAATCCCAGGAATATATCACAGCCTTTCCAAATCATCCATAGATATTCATTCTCCATTCTAACTTTTTAGATAAGATTTTGTTTATATAAAGAGTTAACTGGACTCTCAAGTAGCTGTGATGTTTAACAATGCTACTAATTATTTTCAATAAATACTCCAGGTATAGGATGTTTCTTACATAGAAAACCTGAGTCAGATTATGCTACCATAATATCTGTGGGTGGTGCTTCTCCAAGGAGCAATAAAACAGATTGAATACTGATAATGCACCAGGGATGGGGCTTTTTGAGGATCTACAAATCCAGTCTTCCCCCTCAACAATTTACACACAAAAATAAGTTATAATATATAATAATATATTATAAAAGTAAATCCAGCTGGATATGAGGAATATAAAATATCCTGGAAAGGATATAAAATATCATGGAAAGTGACATTAATCCAGAGCAATACAAGGATAAATTAATACCCAGAAATAAATCAAATTTGTTTATGTTAATAAAATTAAAAAGATAAACCATATGTTCATTTCAATAAACAAGATTAGCTAGAGTTGTGAGATTAGGGCCCTTTCTAGTATTTCTTGGACATTTTTTTGGAAATGGAAAAAAAAACTAATTTGACAAAGTTCAGTATCATTTCAGGACTAAAATTCTCAGCAAACAAGGAAGATGTTCTATCTGATTTAAGCATCTATTAAAAAAACTTAGCTGTTAATAAAACTATTATTATATTAGTATCAAACTCAATAATTAAATGCTTAATTCTTTTTGCTTAAGCTCAGGAACAAGGCAAAAATTTATAATCTCAACCTTAGTGTTTTACATTGTAGTAGAAGTCTTAGCCACTGTGATAAGGTAAGGAAAAAAAAGCTAATTGGAATAGAAAATGTAAAATTGTTCTGCAAAAAATAAATAAAATGGGAATTTTGACATAAATCCAAGATCTGAAATTATTAAACTTCTGGGGAAAAGATAAAGTAAAATTTTGTGACCCTGGATTAGGCAAAGATTTCTTAAACAAACAAAACCATAAAAGAAAAAGGAAGCCTACTGTTAAAAGAGTAAATGGACTTAATTAGTAACAAAGACATTTGTTTTTTAAAAAACAATTTAAAATAAAAAATTATAACCTAGAGGCACCTGGGTGGCTCAGTCAGCTGGGTGGCTGACTCTTGGTTTCAGATATGGTTATGACCTCAGGGTTAAGAGATTAAGCCCCTTAGTGGGGCTCACACTCAGTGTGTGTTCTGTTTGAGATTCTCTCCCTCTTCCCCCTATCCTCACACTCTCTCTCCCTCAAACAAATAAATAAATAAAACCTTTTTAAAACATTTTTAAAATTGTTATGCCAATGACAGGGAAAATTCTAAAACCATATGTCAACAAATAGTTTATATCTAGAATATATTTAGAACCCTTACAACTCAATGATAAAAAGACAAATAATGAACTCCTTCAAATTTCGGAAATATTTTAATATTCACTTCAAAAAAGGTAATATGTTAGTGGACAATAAGCATATCAGTATCATTAATCATTAGAAAAATGCAAGTAAAACATAGTTATATACACTATACACACACTAAATTGGCTAATTTAAGGAAAGGTAGTAAGTTATTTAATAACAGACAAAATAGGCTTTCTCGCTTAAAAGATTACTAGGAATATAGATGGTATTCTAACAATTACTAGATAGAGCATCTGGAAGGAAGTTTAATAAATTTAATATTTTTATGATTTTAAGGTAAGAAAATTTTATTAAGTAACTCTAAAATTGAGATTGATAAATTGGACTTTATTAATACTATAAACTCTTATCAACAATTAATGCTACTAATAAAATGGAAACAGAAGTCACTGACTGGGAAAAATAATTTCACTTTTCATATATAATAATAGCTTTCTTATCTACAATATATAAAAGTTACTACAAATCTATATTGTATGGAAGACATTCAAATGAACCATTCACATATGAAATAATGTTTAGCATTAATCATACAGGAAATGAAAATTTATAAACATGAGATAATATTACACAACCACCAAGATACATCACGTTAAACAGAAAATGTCAAGTCTGGCAAGGATGTGGAACATTCGTTGTGAATATGAATTGGTGCAACCATTTTATCAAATTAGTTGTCTGTATCATGAAACATAGTCATATGACACTTTATAGCTTATCAATTCCATGCCTAGCAATATACTAAAACAAAAGGAAGTGCTAATGGCTTCCAAAATACTTGTGTTATAATAGCGCCAACCTGGAAATAACCTAAGTGTCCTTCAGTAGTAGAATGGATATCTAAACTGTGCTATATTTTAAAAAAATGGAGTTTATATGGCAGCAAAAAGTAATTATTAGTGGGTACGAGAACATATGAATCTCAAACACAGAAAGAGGAAGAAAACAGTGAATTGTTGACAAATGATGAAAAGAAATATTGAATTCCTTTTATGATTTGATTGGGGAATAAATTAGCAGTATTTGAATTATATTTGTAACAACATATTTACAAATTAGTTATTAAAGTCAATAAAGTAGGTAGCAAAATTTAAAAAAATATTATGCTTAAAGGTGAAACAAAATTGGGAGAGTTTTTGACAGAAAACTTATTTTAATATTATTTTAAATTTTATACTTGGGTTTTATTTCCATATGCATGTATTATGTCTGTAATAATGGAAATAAACATATGTATGTACTTAATCTATAGATATTTGTTCACATGGAAACTACTAGGAGAATATCTAGACCAAACTGTTAAAGGTGTATTCTTTAGGGGCACCTGGGTGGCTCAGTAGGTTAAAGCCTCTGCCTTCAGCTCAGGTCATGATCCTGGGATGGAGCCCCACATTGGGCCCTCTGCTCAGCAGGAAGCCAACTTCCTCCACTCTCTCTCTCTTCCTACCTCTCTGCCTACTTGTGATCTCTGTCAAATGAATAAATAAAATCTTTAAAAAACAGTGTATTCTTTAAATAAAAGATTTAACTGATATTTATAAATTTAAGACTTTTATTTTATAAAATTTCATGGTATTATTTCCAAAGTTCAAATTGCATTTATACTATTAAAAATAAATTTATAATTGAATTATTGACATATATTTTAATCAGAAAGCCAATATAATCTATTAATTAACTAAACCAAATGTACACTAAAAAATGACTGAAAATACAAGTTGAAAAATTGACTCATACTTTATGATGCAGTGGCTATTTTCAAAAGTAAACTTTGTTAGGAAAAAGAATCATAAATTTATATTAATACTTCTATAGGCTTAACATCATATTTTCCACCTAAGTTTAAAAAAATTCAAGATTTGTATGTCATTATCTACATTTATTAAATAAATTGATAATAAGAAAGATGATTTTCTAAGAATTACACTTAGAATTGCTGTTTGAACAATGTTTAAAAGTATATAATTCTAGTCTGTAAACACATGATTTCTCTTATATCAACCTGTTCTAGTTTTTTTTTTTTCCTTTTAATCTATTCACTTTTGGAAAGATTTTTTTTTTCCTGTGCTTACAAAAACATAGTCAAGAGCAGAATCAGACAGTATTTGGATACTTAAGACAAAATAAAGCATTATTTAAAATATATTTTCACTGAAAATTTGTCTTGAATTAGATTGGTAAAAAAGTGTATCAAATTCTAAAGTCAATGTTTTGGTTTTTTTTTAATCTGATGTTCCTTGTGCTTATAGAAAAAAATCTAAAATCCTCATCTTAATATTTAATGTGATACCCTCAAAATTAAGCCTTTTGTTCTATGCCTGATGTCACATGCCTGATATTCTCTATTCTTCTTGCTTGAAGGGTTCTTATTGGTCAAATCACATCATGCTGATCTCCTCTTGGCTTCTGTTCTTTATCAAATAAAAATTTCCTTATTTCATTATTTTTACTCTGTCAAATTCTTCCCATATTTAATGCCTAAGTAACCGGAAGAGCCCCTATTAAATGCAATGCACTTATATTTTCCTTAATTTGTTTACATTTTTCTCCTGAAATAAGCTATAAATTTCTTGAAGGAAGAGTCACTGGTTTTCTTATTTCATCCCCAACCTACATTCTCAAAACCTAGTCAATACCTAACAAATTGTCCCCAGTCTATAAGTGTATGTTGAATAGAAACATGGAATTTCTCATTTACTTCACTAAGTCTTCAAGCTGTATTGATCTTTCTCTTCACCATTATTTTTTTTCCTTTAAGATTTGTATTACAGAGTTCAGTGTTTTGTGAAATAAAGCTCAATCTAGCTTTCTGAAATCTTATCTACTTAAATATTCTTATATACATTAAGTTCTTTGTGAAGATATCAATCTACATCATGAAACACATTGAGTGTAAACCATATACTGGATGAAATATGTAGGAAAAACAAATCTGAGCAAAAGCTAATTTTTAATGTATAAAGAATTCATACAAATTTACTTCAATAAATAATGTTTTAGAAGATACATTTCAAATAAGAGAAATGGTAAATTGCCTAATATACACATAAAGAAAAAATTTTAACCTTACTAGAAATTAAAGAAACAGAAAAGGAAATATATGCTGAATACAATTTCCTTCTGAAACAAAATTATTAATAATGTCATACAAATGTTTTGTTCCATTGGTTCCACATTTAAGATCACAATCTAAGTGAAAATTCTGAAGCTTGGATTAAAATTTATTTAGTGTAATGTTTATTATAGAATGTTTTTAGTAGTGAAAAAGTGGATACAATCTAAATGTCTAAAAAGAAGGAAATACAGAGGTGCCTGAGTGGCTCAATAGGTTAAGTGGCAGACTTCTGATTTCAGCTTAAGTCATGATCTCAAGGTCCTGGTCTTAAGACCTGTGTAGGGTTCCAAGCTCAGTGGGGAGTCTGCTGGAAATTCTCTCCTTCTCCCTCTGCCTCTCCCCACCACCTCCTGTTCGACATATCTTTCTCTCTCTAGAATAAATCTTTAAAAAAAAAAAAAAAACAAATAAAACCAAGGAAATTTATAATTAAGTTATGACATATCTCAATGGAGAAAAAAATGTGGTTTTATAAAATAAGAATGTTGAAGACTAATTGACCTGAATAAGTATTCATTTTGACTTCATATTTTAAAAAGTTTAGGGGCGGCTGGGTGGCTTAGTTGGTTAAGCATTTGCCTTCAGCTCAGGTCATGATCTTTGGATCCTGGGACCAGAGCCCTTGTCAGGCTTCTTGCTCAGAGAAGAGTCTGCTTCTCCCTCTCCATCTGCCCCTCTCCTTCCTCCTGTTCTCTATCTCTCTCTCTTTCTCAAATAAATATTCTTTAAAAAAAAGGTAAACAGAATGGGCATATGGTGAAAGAAATTAGTCATGTATGATTATCAATAATTTTCATTTTCTTCTATAAAATGTCCTACATTCTCAAGGGCGCCTGGCTGGCTCAGTTGGCAAAACATGCAACTCTTGATCTCATAGGTGTGAGTTCAAATCCCACTTTGGGTGTAAAGATTACTGAAAAACAAGATTTCCCACATTCTTGATTTTTTTCTTAAAAAGAGAATTGGTTGCTTTAACTTATACATATATACATACATACATACATTCACCCAGAAAGAAGGCATTCAGTAAGACTTTCTCATCTGATTTCTCTCAAGTAGATGAAAGAGGCCATATATTCAGGCATTATTTTTATTTTTAGTGATCTTTATATTCATAATGTTTCTATGCTAGAATATGAATATATAATCTTGACATAATATCCATGATATCCTATCAACCATTCCCAAGACCAATTAGTTTTACTTAATCTGATTTTGCATTCACCAATTTTGTGATTATAATTCATCTTCCAATTCAGACACACTTACAGAAAGGGAATCGTTGTTTATGTGTTAGTTCTTTGATATATTGTCTCACATAAATTATTGTCATTTGAGCTTTATATATAGTTTATGGACTAAATGGGTAGATGGGTGTGAAATGTCCCTGAAATAGATTAATTCTAGTGAGTTGACCAAAAATATTTTTTGTTTACAAAGCAGCCTTGCTATTCTGTAAATTCACCAGTGTAAATACCTTTTAAGAAATGTCTATAATTTATACATCCACACATATACATATGCAAACCTATTTATAGGAAGCATGTTACATATATCCTATATGTATAAAATATATGTATCTTTCTATTAAAAAAAAAAGACTCTAAAGCCAACCAGTTTTTTAATGTCCTACTCCATTCAAATTTCCAAATGTAGTATAACAAAACCATTAAATTGTATAGGCTTTGGAGCCTTGCTTCTTGGGGTTTGAACCTGGTCACTTTACCTACCATAGGCATGTTATTTCATTTATTTGAAGATCAGACTTTTTCCATGTAAAATGGAGCTAATAATTTTGTCTAAATCATAGTGTTGTGGGAAGAGTAAAAGAATATAATCACTTCGGGGTGCCTGGGTGGCTCAGTGGGTTAAGCCTCTGCCTTTGGCTCAGGTCATGATCTCAGGGTCCTGGGATCAAGCCCCGCATCGGGCTCTCTGCTCAGCAGGGAGCCTGCTCCCCCCTCTCTCTCTGCCTACTTGTGATCTCTCTCTCTCTGTCAAATAAATAAATATTTTAAAAAAGGATATAATAATTTCAAAAAATGGACAGAAGCCATGAACAGACACTTCTCCAAGGAAGACATATAAATGGATAACAGACACATGAAAAAAAGTTCATCATCATTAGCCATCAGGGAGATTAAAATAAAAATCATTTTGAGATACCACCTTACACTGGTTAGAATGGCCAAAATTAACAAGACAGTAAACAGCATGTGTTGAAGAGGATATGGAGAAAGGGGAACCCTCTTACACTGTTGGTGGGAATGCAAGTTTGTGCAGACACTTTGGAAAACAGTGTGGGGATTCCTTATGAAATTGAAAATAGAGTTTCCTTATGACTCTACAATTGCACTACAGGTATTTACCCCAAAGATACAGATGTAGTGAACAGAAGGGCCATCTATACCCCAATGTTCATAGCAGCAATGGCCACAGTTGCCAAACTGTGAAAAGAATCAAGATGCCCTTCAAAAGATGAATGGATAAAGAAGATGGGGTCCATATATACAATGGAGTATTACTCCTCCATCAGAAAGGATGAATATCCAACTTTTGTATCAACATGGTTGGGACTGGAAGAGATTATGCTGAGAGAAATAAGTCAAGCAGAGAAAGTCAATTATCATATGGTTTCACTGACTTGTGGAGCATAAGGAATAACACAGAGGACATGGGGAGATGGAGAGAGGAAGGGAGTTGGGGGAAATCGGAGGGGAAGAGAAGCCACGAGAGACTGTGGACTCTGAGAAACAAACTGAGGGATTTGGAGGGGAGAGGGGAGGGGGTTGGGTGAACCTGGTGGTAGGTATTATGAAGATCACGTATTGCATGGAGCACTGGGTGTCGTGCATAAACAATGAATTCTGGAACGCTGAAAAGAAATAAAAAAGAAAACAAAAGAATTAATATATATACGTTTCCTAGAATAAAAACAAATTCACAAATGCAGACTAGATACAGGTTGTTTTTACTATCATTATTATATTACCCCTCCCTCAAATTCTTTTCTTTTTCTTTTGGTAATATTCATGTATATTTTAGTTTCTTCCACTAGTGTTTACTTTTTTTCCCAGTGTAGAACCATGGTCTTTTATTCTTCATGTAAGTTTTTGGTTCACTTATGTACAATGAAATACACATACTAGGTTCTTTATCAATATTTTTAAGACAATTGACAGGTAGTTGCATTGACTACACACTTCAGTAATATATATGACAAGCTTTTGATAAATGATTATTTAAAAACTAATAGACAGAAATTCTTATTTTACTGACTATAGCTTTAATACTGAGTGGCCAGTAGTAGTCTCCTCAATAAATTACTGTATGTTTATAAGGATCTAATATTCCTGGAATCATTATTTTTTGTGAATTATGTCTTGTATCTTTTTGTTAAGAAATTTGAAAAAAAGATGGTTATTTATGCATTAGTGATTATACAGATATTTTGTGTTAAATATAAGATCTCATGGTTCAGAAATTCTCTGGATGAAAGCATCTTATATTTATGGAGAATAACTTAGAGGAACATGTATTTATGAGTTATGGTGGGGAAAAATGGTACTTTTGAATGACTGGCTTATAGTCTGCCAAACAGAATTTTTAGTCTTGAACTTTACACATGGGAAATGTAACTTCAAAACTTATCTTTATGGATAACTCTAAAACACTGCAAGGTGCCAAAAGAATTTCTGGAAACTAAATGAAATACTAGTGTTATTAAATCAATGTTATTAAGTCAGTTTCTTTGAATTTTAGCAATCCAGAGTCTTAGATAACTAACAGTTTTGGAAGGCATATTACTGTATTCAAGAACCAAAAATTCATTAACCAAAAATTACTTACATATGAGACATGTTGGTAAAGAGAGTTGACTAAACACAATCTAATGGCTGTGCAGACCAACTCTGATTAGTGATTTACATTTTCAAATTCAGCAAAAGGACAATCTACCACCAGTGAGCAATTCAATTGCATACATAGAAATGAAAAGGAAATATAAATTACCCTGGACAACTTGAACCACTGGAAAAAATATTACCATACAAAACATTCTAATTATCTAACTCAAAGCAAATTCATTTTAGAGCATGTGCAAAACACAAAATGCTAACAGGTTTTGTTTTGTGTGTGTGTGTGTGTGTGTTTTAATGCCAATTATGGCCGATTACCATTTAGCCATTATATTTTACTATTTCCGATAGCCTTTCTTCTCCTGGATTTAGACAATACTTTTACTTAAATACCTTTGTGTTATTTACATCCTAATCATGTTTCCTGAACTATCCTTATACTATATAACATCTAGTACTTAGGTTGACTGTGTTTTAAATTTATTATGTAACATTAACTCCCCCCATGGTGACCTAGAAAGTATGTTAGAAAAGTAAGCTAATGCAGTATTTCTCAAACTGAGAAATTTTATTAAATTGAGAACTTTTATTTAATTGAGAGAGAGAGAGAGTGTGTGAGAGAGAACATGAGAGGGGAGAAGGTCAGAGGGAGAAGCAGACTCCCTATGGAGCTGGGAGCCCAATGCAGGACCAGATCCAGGGGACTCTGGGATCATGACTTGAGCTGAAGGCAGTTGCTTAACCAACTGAGCCACCCAGGCTCCCCAGCTTTGTGCTATATTAATAGGCATTCTAAAGAATAAAGTATCTTGTGATTAAATAATTTTTAAAGACTGAAAGTTAAATGAAATATGCAGATTAACATGTGTTGGCTCAGAACATTGTATTTGCAATTCACTGGAAATTTATAAGGTTCATGTGCTTATTTATTGTACTGCATTTTTGAATAATGTTGGTGATGGGGTATTTTGTGAGGACAGTGTACACAGAAAGTTATTTAAATGCTGACCTAGGGGGATTTTGATTTGGGGAGAATGAAACTTTGCTTTGATATTTCCTAGGATATGATATGCTATAGATGAGATTCCTTGGCTGAAGATTGGAGCTTGGAGCTTTTGCATTGGTTCTTCCTCCTCTTACCTCATCTACTAAGGCCTTTTACATTCCTTCATCTCTTCTCATTTCAGGCTTGAGACTCCAACATCTGCTTTTCCCATTTGTTTCCTACTTTAAAAGAAATGAATTTATTTTCTATTTATAAATTGTCTTTACCATATACCTTTGATGTTACAAATACTTTGCTAGATAAAGCATGGAAAAGTGTGGGATTTAGAACCAGAATGTCTGAGTCCGAGTTTTCATGTAGCCAAGTCCTAGCTGTGTCTTCCACATTTCAAGGCCCAGCTTTTCCTTCTCAGCACCTGCTGTTTCCACTGAGCTGCCTGTGTAGTACCATGAATTATGCCCAGAAATATCAGCACATAAGGAAGTGTTTAGATCATCAATAAAGCAAGACCACAAATAAATGCATAAATACATAAATAATAGTTTTAAATTATTTGATTTTAGTACTACAGACTAGTGATCAGTTTAAAACAGTGGCCACAGACAATTAAAATTTTATTCAATTCCTAATTTAATTTAGGGATTTATATCATTATTGTTTTGAATGCCATATAAGTAAGTACTTCATCACTTTTTAATTCCTGAGACAACTAACAATCTAAACCTGGTATTTCTGGGATGCTATGTCTAAATTGTACCACATCTTTATTCTCTTCCTGCTCTCTGAATTTCTCCCGCATGCCTGAAACCTCAGTTTGGGAAAGAGCATCTCTGTTTTTCATGCATTTGCACTTTAGTCTCTTCCACAAGAATTCTCTAGACATTTGCTACAAAATAGGAATCATCTAAATTCCCTTAGGCCATGATGGGGAGAGTAAGTGCTGGGAGAGTAAGAAAAGAAATAATGGCATGAAAATAAGGATATTCACACATTAGTCAATATTTGAAACTGTGTTCTGCCCCCAGTTTCATTTACTGGACATGTGACCCATTGGGAATGTCCAGCCTATATTTATACCTGAGAGTCTATCTTCATGTATAAATCCCGTCAAGTCAGTTTTAGCAGATGTGGTATACATAGCACTAACTGTATGATTTCTAACATCATCACACACAATAAAATTTAATTAAGACATGAGGTTATAAGAAGGATAAATACAGAATAATTAAGTTGAATGCATGTTTAGGTTTCAGATGTTGGTGATATTACAGGTAGATCTCAGCAAATGAGGAATTCCTATTTTAAACATATCAAGAACCATGCAAGTTTGCAAAAGGCACATGAGTAAGTAACTAGAAGTATTTGTTGTTAACATATGCTTAACTAAGCCATAAAGGGCACTCTGGCCAAAAGATTTCAGATTCAGATTGTAAGACTAATTCAACCTTGAACATAACAACTTCTTGTAGACACATCTCTAAAGGCAAGGGAAACAAAAGCAAAAATTAACTTTTGATACTTCTTCAGGATAAAAATCTCTTGCACTGCAAAGGAGGCAGTCAACAAAACTAACAGGCAACCTACAGAATGAGAGAAGATATTTGCAAATGACATTATGGTTAAAGGACTAGTATCCAAGGTCTATAAAGAACTTTACAAACTTAACACCAAACAACAACAACAACAACAACAACAACAAAAAACAATAATCCAGTCAAGAAATGCACAAAAGACATGAACAGACACTTCTCCAAAGAACATACAAATGGCTAACAGGCACATGAAAAAAATGCTCCATGTCACTAGCCATCAGGGAAATACAAATCAAAACTACAATGAGCTACTACCTTACACTAGTTAAAATGGCTAAAATTAACATGACTGGCAACAATAAATGTTGGCAAGCATGATGAGAAAGGGGAGCCCTCTTACACTGTTGGTGGGAATGCAATCTGGTACAGCTACTCTGGAAAACAGTATGAAGGTCCCTCAAGATGTTAAAAACAGAGATACCCCATGAGCCAGCAATTGCCCTATTAAGTATTTACCACAAAGATACAGATGTAATGTAAAGAAGGCATACATGCACCCCAATATTCATAGCAACAATGTCTACAATACCCAAACTGTGGAAGGACCTGAGATGCCTTTCAACAGATGAATGGATTAAGAAGGTGTGGTTCATACATACAATGGACTATTACTCAGGCAACAGAAAGGATGAGTACTTACCATTTGCATAGACATGGATGGAAGGGGAGGAGTTATGCTAAGTGAAATAAGTAAGGCAGAGAAAGACTATTTTCATCTGGTTTTACTTTATATGGAACATAAGAAATAGTGTAAAGGACAATAGGGGAAGGGAAGGAAAACTGGATGAGAAGAAATAAGAGAGGGAGACAAAGCATATGAGACTCTTGACTCCAGGAAACAAACTGAGGGTCATGGAAATGGAGATGGGTGTGGGGATATGGTAACCAGATGATGGGTATTAAGGAGGGCATGTGTGGTGATGAGAACTGGGCATTATAACCAACTAATGAATCATTGAACATTATATCAAAAAATAATGACACACTATACATTGGATAATTGAAATTAAAAAAAAAAGAGTTTCAGAAGTAGGGGCTCTTGGGTTGCTCAGTTAGTTTAGCATCTGACTTTTGATTTCAGCTCAGGTCTTGGTTTCAATGCTGTGAGTTCAAACTCCATATTGGGCTCCATGCCAGGTGAGGAGACTTTTAGTAGATTAATAAATAAATAATATCTCAGAACTGGAAGGACACTTTTAGGTCATGTAGTCCAATTCCCTCATTTTGATAGAGATTTTTCTAGCCTCATTTAGTAAGTTAAGATACCATGTTTGGGACAAATTATATGAGTTAACATTGTGTTAACTGTATGTATAGAAATCAGGCTATAGTGACTTGATCAAATAAAGTGTTATTTTTTATTATTATATATACAACCTAAAAGTAGCCAGTCTTATATCACTCATGATAAGTTAGTTGAGGGTGTTGTTTAGGATCTAAGTAGGCTATTTCTTTCTTCCTTCAGTATCACGCTTAGAATGTGCCTTTCATCTTCATGGACCCAAGATAGCCCATGTTCTTTTAAGTATCTTGTCCACATTCCAGGTATAGTCAAATTAAATCAAAATAAAAGAAACATATCCTTACCATTGTCAAAGATTCAAAAATCCAGACACTAGTTTCAGTGAAAAGAACAGATATTAATCAGCAACAAACTATTACAATAGGAAAGAGGATCCAGAATGAATAGAACCCGATTTCTATTTCTGCAGAGGTGACCAGGAGTATTAAAGGGAGAATAAGGGAATATGGAGAAATAAGTGAGACTCAGTCAGGGAAGTGGAAGTTAATAAAAAGCAGGAAGAAATTTTTGGTCCCTGTAAAACCCATCTAAATTTGCTATCAGCTACTTATTGAAGTTTGGTTCCTGCTTTCCCACAGAGACAGGGAGACAGGGACCCTATAATCAGATGTTGACTGGAATAAATAATATTTTCTTTGGCAGCTTTGAGCTTCTCTAAGCCGGAACTTAAGAGTGCTGGAATTCTTATCCTAGGCATGTGACCTTGAGCTCTTAGAAATTGTGCTAGGGTTTGTTCAAGTATTTCAATTGGGTTGGAAGAAGTGAGAAGTGGATAAAAGAATCTGTAGTTTTTATAAGTAATGGTTGAGGTCTAGTTAAGAATAAATCTCAGGGAGCCTATCCAAAGTTTGGTCAAGGGGATAATTTTTGTTACTAGATTGTGTCTTCTTATAGGGAAAGGAAGCCTTGTGTCCTAGAGTTATAGCATATGATCACCCATAGCTGCACTGAACCTTGTGGACATGTATACCCTTGGCATGGTTTCCTGATATCCCCTCACATAATTGATTAATTTGGAATAAAATATTAGTTAGGTGTCTTAGTAATATCACTGTCATGGTATTCCACACAGAATTTCTTCTGATTTTTCTGAAAATTCAGTTATAGTAACAGCTAGGTGGCCACACCTAGTAGGGGGTAAAGGACTTCAAAAATTGATATATGTTCTCAATCAATGTCTAAATATGATGTTGTATCTCTCATAGCTAGGATTCACAGATGCAGGAATTAGGGTGAATTAGGGTGTGGGCATCGTTATAGCACACTCACTATTACACCCAGTAAGCCTGTATGAAAATTGCCTTCCTATTCCTGTGATTTTATGCTCTACTGCCTTAGAGATCTTAGTTCCCCAAAAAAGGAGTGCTTTGGGGCACCTAACTGGCTCAGTCTTTGGAGCATGGGACTCTTGATTTTGGGGTTGTGAGGTCAAGCCCAGCATTGGGTGCAGAGTTTAGTTTAAAAAAAATAAACAAACAAACAACAAAAACAACAAGCAATGTTCCAATTGAGAAGCACAACAATGATTTCATTGAACTGGCAATTAAGACTACCACTTGGCCACTTTGGACTCCTCATGACTCTGAATCCGTCAGACAAATGAAGGGGGTTACTCTGCTGGCTGGAGTTATTGATCCTGACTTCTCCACTTTGGAGTTAAAGAAGAATATGTCTAGAATACAGGAGATTGCTTAAGATGTCTCAATATCATCATGCCCTTTGATAAAGGCTAATGGAAAAATGTAACAATCCAATTCAATCATAACTACTAATGACTCAAACTCTTCAGTTATGAAGGTTTAGTCACCCTGCCAGATAAAGAACCTGGTAAGGTGCTTGACTGAAGGTAAAGAAATACAGAATGGGCAGTAGGAGAAGGTAGTTAAAAATACCAACTACAACCATAATTTTCATAAACTTATTTTTTGAATACCTTTATATAATGTATAGATATATAAATTTACTTTCTTTCCCTTCTTATTCTTTTATCATGTAACATAAGATCTACTGACTTCATATAATACTACTTAAGTACCCTTAATTCTACAGCACAGTATTTAAGTTTTAGGATATTAGCAATAGTAAACATCACTTAAGAGCTTTATGTTCTCTGCTGGGGAAAGGTTAATGTGGTTTTACTTGAATACAGGATGATTGCATCCTGTTAGGTGGACTTGTAACCATGTTGTTGAATTTATTGGGAGCTTAAATGTGGTTTAAGGAGTCTGTGTGAGTGCCGGGTTGACAAGGAGTAGATTTGTGATGACTAATTTTGTATGTCAACTCAATTGAATCATGGAGTACCCAGATATTTAGCTAAACATTATGTTGGAGTGTGTCTAAGAGAGTGTTTCCACATGAGATTAACATTAGAACTGGTGGACTCAGTAGAACAGATTGTCTTCTCCAGTGTGGGCAGAAATTAGCCAATCATATGAGGACCTGAATATAACAAAAGGTGAAGAAAGGGAAGATTCATCACTTACACCTGTATGATTGAGCTGGGATATTGGTCTTTTCCTGCCCTCATACCAAGATTTTTAGCCCTGGTTTCCAGGCCTTTGGCCTCAGATTGAACTACACTCCTGGCTTTCCTGTACCTCTAGTTTTCAAACAACAGATCATGGTACTTCTCAGCCTCCATAATTATATGAGCCAACATCTCATAATAAATAAATATAAACAAACATATTTAATATGTATTTTAAATATACTTAATATTATATTTCTGTTTGTTTTGTTTATCCAGAGAATTCTGAATGGTAGAAGAGGTAAATAGCATTGCCTGATTTCTAAATATATAGCTTTTGTCCAGGACCTTTTTTCAACCTCATTAATTAATTAGTGCATTTAATAAATCCCTGATAGCCATGAAATGCCATCATTGATAACACAAAGAAACTCTAGGTCAGAGTGTTTGTATACAGCCTAACACTTTCTCCTAAGGAGAAAGGCCAAGAGACATAAGGCTTATGAAGCCAAAATGGGAGAGACCAATGAAACCACAAGTAGAAATATATGGAAGTCAACCCATTGTTTTCATGTATACAATAATGTGATTTCATTGTTTATTTTGTTTTTTGTTTGGGGGTTTTGTTGTTGTTATTGTTGGTATATTTTTAATTGTTAGTGTTGTTGTCCTTCTAATTGCAGTGTTTTCTATAGTGGAAATATTTATCTATTGTGACTTTCAAAAGTATATTTGTTGAAACAATTGTAGTGATATGAAATATTATTAAGAAATATTCTTTCTACTTCTCTAGAATCAGTATGTAACTTCTGTCCTATGTTCTGCCCACAGATTGATGCCTTAATGAAAAGAGAAGAAAATGCTGTAGACTGTGGCTCAACTAACTACAGCTTGCTGATCACACATCATTTTTTTTAGATAAAACTTTATTAAAACATAGCCACATTCATTCATGATATGTAGAACCTGAGGCTGATTTTCCAGGTCCCGGGGCAGAGATAAGTAGTTGCAGCATGATAATATAGCCTATAAGAATAAAATACTTGCAATCCATCTTTAAGAAAAAGTTTGCAGATCGCTTCTCTAGATAACTATAGAAAATAAAAGTGCCACAAACCTAAGTTAAGTTAAGAAAGCAAAAAGCCTGTTATAGTTTGAACAATTTTAAGGAAGGGCTTCTTAAGAGGTAACTATCTTGTCAGTCACTTCCCTTAGTGGGAGATAATATTTTACCCTATCAAAATATCCCATATTGTGAGCAATTCACCCATATATTTATTCACATTATATTTATCTTGAGAAAGATAAATAGGAAAGCTCCATTCTAGCCATGCACATGCACTTCTGCATTGTGAGGAAATTTTAGGAAGAAGGCAGGATGTCTTCCCAACCTCAAAAAAGCTGTGGAGGAAGTAACAACTGTGCCCTATGTTCCTCTTCAATGTGAACATCTTCCAGCAGCCAATCAAGTTAGGCTCTGTTAAAGAAGAAGTCCCAAGGCTAAGAAGAGTTTCTTCACTAGAGTAGCTTTTAAAGTGACAAAGAATTGTTAGCTACAGAAGCAGTATATCATAAAGATACTCTTCTGGCCATTGGGAGGGTAGATAACCAAGCAAGTTAACACAATTATTGAAAAAATAAAGTAAAAAAATTTCTTGTTAAAATTGACTGAGTTGAGGTCCTTTGACAAAACCCAGTATTTTAGTAAAAAGAAAGCATGTGTGGTCTTCCAAATGAAGGGCACATATGAATGATTAGAAGATTAATATAGGAACGTGGAGTCTGTGGTATGTGAGACAAAAGGAAGATTCCAGGAAGGAATTTAATCAATCTAGGTAATAATCAGGATCTGAAAAAGAAGAGTAAATTCTTAAAAGGTAACTATATGCAATAAATGCTGCTGGGAAAAATTGGACAGCTATGTATAGAATAACGTAACTTGATCATTCTCTTACACCATACACAAAGGTAAACTCAAAATGGATAAAAGACCTCAACATGAGGAAGTAACCTCTTTAAAATTGACCACAGCAACTTCTTTCAAGACATGTCTCCAAGGCAAGAGAAACAAAAGCAAAAATGAACTTTTGGGAATTCATCAAGACCAAAAGCTTCTGCACAGCAAAGGAAACAGTCAACAAAACAAAGAGGCAACCTACGGAATGGGAGAAGATATTCACAAATGACACTACAGACAAAGGGCTGATATCCAAGATCTATAAGGAACTATTCAAACTCAACACTCAAAAAACAGATAATCACATAAAAAAAAAAATACATGAACAGACATTTCTCCAAAGAAGACATACAAATGGATAACAGACACATGAAAAAATATTGATCATCATTAGCCATAAGGGAGATTCAAATCAAAACCACATTGAGATACCATCTTACACCAGTTAGAATGACCAAAATCAACAAGACAGTAAACAAGTATTGGAGAGGATGTGGAGAAAGGGGAACCCTCTTACACTGTTGGTGGGAATGCAAGTTTGTGCAGATACTTTGGAAAACAGTGTGGGGATTCCTTAAGAAATTGAAAATAGAGTTTCCCTATGACTCTGCAATTGCACTACAGATATTTACCCCAAAGATACAGATGTAGTGAACAGAAGGGCCATCTATACCCCAATGTTCATAGCAGCAATGGCCACAGTCACCAAACTGTGGAAAGAGCCAAGATGCCCTTCAGCAGACAAATGGATAATATGACCCATATATACAATGGAGTATTGTGCCTCTATCAGGAAGGATGAATACCCAACTTTTGTATCAACATGGACAGGACAGGAGGAGATTATGCTATTATGAAATAAATCAAGCAGAGAGAGTCAATTATCATATGGATTCACTTACTTGTGGAGTGTAAGGAATAACACGGGGGACATTGGGAGGAGAAGTGAGTTGGGGGAAATCAGAGGGGGAGACAAACCATGAGAGACTGTGGACTCTGAGAATCAAACTGAGGGTTTTGGAGGGGGTTGGGGTGTTGGGTGAACCTGGTGGTGGGTATTAAGGAGGGCTCATATTACATGGAGCACTGAGTGTGTGGCATAAGCATTGAATCTTGGAACACTGAAAAAATAAATTTAAATTTAAAAAATACTAAAAAAATATAAGTATATGTTTCTTGTTATTTTTAGATTTAAAAGATAAAAAAGAGTTTCAATAGAGGATTTTATAGAATAAATAATAATGATAGTAGTAATAAGTAATAATAAGCCATTTTAGTCCCATTCTAATCACTTTATCCTTTATCTTTTAAATCATCCTTGATAACCTAGGAAAAATATTATTATTATTCCCATTTCACAGTTAATATAAGACTTTAATCTTTAAGACTTTAATGAAAGAATGTGTAATAATACTAAAATATGAACCCTGGTCAATCTGACTCTGAGGTTCATGTTTATAAACAATGGGGTACCCTGCATATCTAGGTTATTGGTGAGTGGAAAAGCTTAAACTTTGACTCTTGCCTTTGCAATTGTGTCCTATCTCAAGACTGATATCTATGTTCATTTGAAAGTCTCTTTTCAAGGTAAAAATTCAGCTATGTGGACAACATGAATTATTTATAGGAAATAAACCATTTAAACATACTGTGGCTATCAATTATTTTTATGTCCTTATTTAAGTTCCAATAAGGAAAATAAGTTTAAATTTATCTTGATTACAAATTTAGGTCAAATACATGGATTAAAGAATTAAGGTATTGGCAGTTCAATTATGTTACAAGATGATCTGTTGCTTTGAATCATCACTTGAAATTAAATATAGCCTCCCCTCACACACATCCTAAAAATTACACATTTTATTTAAGAAATGTAAGTTGTTTATTCTATCTTTTCACTATTTAAAGATTATGCAGGATTTTTATTTGAAAATGTCATATTTATGTGCAAAACTTTATCTGTCATTTTCTTGATTTAGTTCCCTGAAGACAGAAGATGGTATATCAGTAACATAATCCCAGCCCAGTGCAAAATTTGTTTATAAAGAAAGTCATTTCAAACACATTACAAATTCTGACTCTATGAAGCTGCCTAGAATTTTTTCATATATTTGCAAAGAGTATTAAAAAAATGTATAAGAAGAGCTTTCCATACAGAGAATGAAAAGTAGACTTGGCATTGTGATTTTCTTATAGTTTGAATTGTGAATTAATTCACACTTACTTAACATTACAGAAAACATATACTCAGAAAAAAAATTAACAAATGTTCATATTATACCACATTTAATTTAAACCTTTTTAATTTTAAACATGAGAACTATAGATAAGAGAAAATCATCTCTTTCTATCCTTTTCTCAATATTTGTCTCCCCAAGTAAAAAAAACAAAGTTAATCGTATTACTCCCACTCATATTTTAATATGCTCATTAAAAATATAAACTATAGTGTAATTTAATACTAAATATATCACCATCTACCATTATAGTTACCAGAGTCATTGTGTACATATTTTTAAAGAAATTGCTTATTTTGTCAATATTATATTTTCAAGATTCATGTGTATGTGTTTTATGCAATTCAACTGCTGAATATTTGATTATTTTAGAATTTATTACTTTAAAATACATTTATTCCTCTTTTAATGGACATTCCTGCTAGTCCATGTTCTTAATTACAAACAGTGCTTGGAACATTATTAAATTCACCCCCATAGGAATGTAAATTCAGGTGCTGGGTATAAAGTCTACACTTTTAATTGATTAAAATAATGAAATGGAACTCATCCTGAAAAGTGTTTGTAGTAGTTTCTAATCTTACATATATGAGTATTCTTATATTGTCATATCCTTAAATAACATTTTGCATTATCAGAGATTTTTGATTGTTTAAATTTATGACTATGAAATGGCATTTCTTTGATTTATAGGGATGTAAACTTTCTGAATATTTATTGGAAACCTAGATTTTCTTAAACTGAGCTTTCATGTCTTTGTACATGTTTACTATGCACCAAACTTCTTATTTTATTTTTTAAAACTTCTTATAATATTTTTTTAAAAATATGATCTAGATACCAGTTTATAAGAGTGCTGTAATATTTACCTCTATTCATGCCTCATATTTCAGCTTGCTTGTCTTTAATACAGTCAAATGTATCCGTATTTTCCCCTTCATGTGAATGAAACAAATCTTCCTTTTTACATTTGCTAAGAGAGATATTTCCATTCTTTCTCACAAATATATATTACAACACCCTGCCATTTATTACATGCATTTAACATTTTTTGAAAATATGAATATACTTAGCAAAGTTTAATAAGTGTGAAAAAGAATGAACACACATTTTCTTTTTGAACACAGATCTACATATATTAATATTCTGTAATTCTAAATAGAAATGAAATTTCAAAAATAAGACAAAAAGTGATCCATCCCTGGGGCATATTTTTATTTTATTCTAATGTAGTAATAGTAGGAAATAGACTAGATATTTTGTCAGTTAAAAATTAAAGCAACTTAAAATTCATTAAGTAAAGCATAGGAAAACTTGTCTCGGGGTGCCTCGGTGGCTCAGTGGGTTAAGCCTCTGCCTTCAGCTCAGGTCATGGTCTCAGGGTCCTGAGATCAAGCCCAGCATCCAGCTCTCTGCTGAGCAGGGAGCCTGCTTCCCCCTTTCCCTCTGCCTGCCTTTCCGCCTACTTGTGATCTTGCTCTCTTTGTCAAATAAATAAATAAATCTTAAACAAAAAAAAAAAAAAAAAAGGAAAACTTCTCTCTTCAATAACCTTTTTTATGGCTACTGAAATCTCAAGATATAATAAAGTCCTGGACTATTTGATGAATAGATATTACAGGTCTGAAAGAATTTTACTTTTTCTTGATACTTTGAATTAATGAGTAGTCTGGGTTGTGATTATTGAAAGTGATTCTGTTTTCTTTAATAGATAAATGTTTAAGAACTTCCCTTGAATGCAATTTCTTTTGTTATTTTTTTAAATATTTTATTTATTTATTTGACAGAGATCACAAGTAGGCAGAGAGGCAGGCAGGGGGTGGGGGGGAGCAGGCTCCCTGCCAAGCAGAGAGCCCAATACGGGGCTCAATCCCAGGATCCTGGGATCATGACCTGAGTCGAAGGCAGAGGCTTTAACCCACTGAGCAACCCAGGTGCCCCTCTTTTGTTATTTTTTAAAAACTGCATCTACAAAAATGTATGTATCTCTACAGAAATTTAGTACATTACAAATAAATTTAATATTCATTTTTTTAAAACTGGAAATCCTTTCTTGTCCATATTTTTTAGAGAGACAGTAAAACAGAACAGCTGACTGCCAGGGGTGCCTGAGTAGCACAGTTTGTTAAACATCTGACTTTGTTTCAGCTCAGGTCATGATCTTAGGATCCTGAAATTTAGCCTGGCATCAGGCTTCATGCTCTGTACAGAGGCTGCTTGAGATTCTCTCTCCCTCTTCTTCTGCCCCTCTCTTCTTGCTCTCTCTCTCTCCAAAATAAATAAATCCTTAAAAAAACAAATTAACTAACTAAAAAACCTCCTGGCTGCCTATTACCTGAATTTAATATTTTGTCAGGTATCTATTAGATTATAGTTAATTAACATGTTTATATTTACTTGCTGTCTCTCTTTGTATAGCTCAGATACAACTACCACCAGAATCTCCTACCTCTTGAGTGGAATGTGGTTCCCATTACTGCAATTAGTAATTTAAACTTAATAATAGTCTGTATACACTACACAGACACATGCACACAATTTCCCTAAAATAATAAAATGGTATCATGTACATTTTATTTTTTTACAAATTTCCATTTTCTTTGAAAATCACTGTTTTGGGAATCATCCATTCCATATTCATATATTTATATTTGATTTATTTATTTTAAGTGTATTTTAATATTTCCATCTCATGCATAAATATCATTATATGTGCCAAATCTATTTCATTTGTTTCTATGTTTCTGTGTCACAGAAAATTACTTATAGGAGGGTAAGTGGGCCAGAGATGAGCTAAATGGGTGATGGGGATGAAGGAGGGCACTTGTGATGCTTTGTTCTTGTTTGTTTGTTTTTAGCATTTTATTTTTATTTGTTTTTTTTAATGATGTTTTTTTAGTCACCATACAGTACATCATTAGTTTTTGATGTAGTGTTCCATGATTCATTGTTTGTGTTTGTTTGTTTTTTAGTGTTTTGAGATTTTTCTTTTCTCTTGTTGTAGGTATTTTTTCAAAGATTTTATTTATTTATTTGACAGAGTGAGAGCAGAAGAGTACAGACAGGGAGAGCATCAGAGGAGAGGGCAAAGAAGGCCACCCACTGAGCAGGGAGCCCAATATGGGGCTCTATCCCAGGACTCTGGGATCAAGACCAGAGCCAACAGTCATTTAACTGACTGAGCCACCCAGGTGCCCCTTATTGTAGGTCTTGATATCTAAATTTTCCACTAAGCACTACTTAGTTAGCTATGTTGCATAAGTTCTGATATGCTGAGTCACTTTTCATTCATTCCCAAATATTTTCTGATTTTCCCTTTGGTTTCTTATTTTGCCCTTTGGCTACTTAGAAGCATGTGCTTTAATTTGCACATTTTTGTGAGTTTCTTAAAATTTTTCCTGCCATTGATTCTTAATTTCATTGTGGTTAGAAAGCATACTTTTATTATTTCTAACCTCTTATATTTTTTGAAGTTTGTTTTATGGCAGCATATAGAAAATTTTGGAGAATATGCACTTGAAAATGCACTTGAAGAGTGTGTTCTGTTGTTGGGTGGAGTCAGCACTCTAGGTCAGGTCAAATTGTTTTATAATATTGCTTACATTTCTATTTTCCTCTTGGTCTTTCTACTTGTTCTATCAGTTATTGAAATTGAGGTATTAAACTCTCCAATTATTATTATTAAATTTTTCTATTTTCCCCATTTATTCCTACCAGTTCTTGCTTTATATGTTTCAGATATCTTTTATTAGATACATATATGGGTATAATTGTTACACCTTCATTATAAGCTGGCCATTTTATCATTAAAAATGTTTCTTTATCTCTAATAACATTTTGTTTTAATTATTTGTATTAATTCTAAGCCTGCCCCAAAATTCCACCACAGACTTTAATAATAGAAATTAATTTTCTTACAGTTCTAGAGGTAAGGCCAGATATCAGCAGGTTTATTTTCTTCTGAAACCTTTTTCCTTGGGTTGCAGATGGATTGCTGTATCCTCATATAGTCTTTCCTTTTTTCTGTTGTGATCTTGGTGTCTGCCTGTATGTCCAAATACCTCTTGTTAAAAAGTCACATTCTGAGGTACTAGAGGTTAGAGTTTCAAAAAATGAGTTTTAGGGGAACAAAATTCAGCCCATAACATGCCTATTTTGTTTGATTTTAGGATAGCCACTCCAGCTTTCTTGTGTTTGCTGTTTGCATGATATAGCTGTTTCTACCCAGGTGTAAGCATACCTTTTTTTTTTTTTTTTTTAGATTGTATTTATTTGACAGAGAGAGACACAGTGAGGGAGGGGACACAAGCAGGGGGAGTGAGAGAGGGAGAAGCAGGCTTCCCGTTGACAGAGAGTCTGATGCGAGTCTAGATCCCTTGACCCAGGGATCATGACCTGAGTCAAAGGCAGACATTTAATGACTGAGCCACCTAGATGCCCCTTAGCATACCTCTTTTTAATGTTCTTTGCTTTATTGAGATTCATAGATATTGTAGTTTTTATAAATTAAATGTTTGTGGCAACTCTGCACTAAACAATTCTGTTGACAACATTCTTCCAACATTTACTCATTCCTATTTCTGTGTCACGGTTTGAGGATTTTCACAATGTTTGAATTTTTTTTAATTACTGTATCTTTTATCTGTGATGTAAGATATGATTTGCCAAAGGCACATATAATTTTAGCAATGTTTATGAATCAAGTATTTTTAATTAAGGCATATAGATTATTTTTAGACATAATACTGTTGCACATGTAATAGATTACAGTGTAGTGTAAACATAATTTTTATATGCACTAGAAAACCAAAAAAATCATTTGACTCACTTTATTGTAATAGTTACTTTAGGGTAGTGGTCAGGAACTGAACCTGCAACACCGAAGTATGCCTGTATTTGTACCTTTAAATCTTTAGTGGGTCTTTTAAAGACAGATTGTAGTTGAATCATTTTTTAAATCTAGTCTTACAATGTCTGTCTGTTAATGAGGTTGTTTCATACATTGTAATGTTACTGATATTGTTAGATTCACATCTGATATTCTATGCTTTGTTTTCTATGTGACTTATATTTCTCTCTTCTTCCTTTACTGCTTTATCTGCATTAAATAATTTACTGCTGATTCTTTTTCACTCTACTTTTGAGATTTTTGTTCTTTTTTACCTGTATTTGTATGGTTAACCATATATATCCTAATTTACCAGAATAAGCATCAGACTCAGTGTCTCAATCCAGTAATATGTGGAAACATTGTTCTTACTATTACTTTTCCCTCTTTTTATGTATTATTCTTATTATAGACATTACATTTCACTGTTTCAAATTCAACATATACCATGTATTTTTGAGGTTTTTTTAAAATTTATTTATTTAATTTCTTTTCAGTGTAACATAATTCATTGTTTATGCACCACACCCTGTGCTCCATGCAATACGTGCCCTCCATAAAACCCACCACCTGGGATACCATGTATTTTTATCTATCATTTCCTTAGCTCAGTAGAACTTTGCTCCCACCCACCCCCTTTGTACTATCATTTGCAAAATATCTCATACATATTGCATTTACATTATGGGCCCAACAATAAATTATGTATACATGATTCTATATAATTTAATGTTAAGTAAAAAGGATAAAAATCCATTTATACTTGCATGATAACTTTTATACTTACATGATAACATTTGCTGGTGGTTATTTATTTATTTATTTGGACTTCAATTACTATCTAGGATCTCTTGCTTTTAGCCTGCAGCACTTCCTTCACTATTTACTGTAAGGCAGATCTGTTAGCAACAAATTTTCTACTGTTGTTGATCTGAGAAAGTCTTTATTTTTGATAAATGGA
Organism: Taxidea taxus jeffersonii; assembly: GCA_003697995.1. NCBI lineage: Eukaryota > Metazoa > Chordata > Mammalia > Carnivora > Mustelidae > Taxidea > Taxidea taxus. The sequence goes on from ML102931.1 coordinate 73,158, forward strand.
TCTTTTCTGTATATAAGATTCTTGCAAGGTTGACATTTTCTTCTCTGAAAACTATAAATAGGTTATCCTATGGATTTCTGGCATCTACTGTTCCTGTTGAGAAAATTACTTTTTATCTTACTAGGATTCCCTTGTATGAAGAGTTGTGGGGTTTTTTTTTTTCTTTTGTTTTATTCAAGATTTTTTTTCTTAGTCCTTGAGTTTCAGCACTTTTATTATAATGAGTCTGTAAATCTCTGTGTTTATCCTACTTGGAATTCTTCAAACTTTCTGGATATGTAAGTAATTGTTTTTCAGTAAATTCGGAAAGTGTTCAATCTTTGAAGATACTTTCTTTTCCTCTTTCTTGCCCTCTAATTATCCATTTATTAGTGCACTTAATGGTATTCTACTTTTCTCTGGTTCTCTATTTTTCTTCATTCTTGTTTCTCTCTGTTCTTTAGTTTGTATAATCTCTATCTTCAGCTTATATAATCTTTATCAACATATCTTCAAATTTACTTACTCCTTTTCTGCTAGTTGAAATTTACTGTTGTGGCACTATAGTGATGTTTTAAAAATTTCAGTTATTGAATTATTTCAACTCATTTGATATTTAAAAGCAGATGAAACACAGTAAGAAAATGAATTGTTAAACTCAAAGATATATTAATACAAATTATCCAGAGAGAAATTTTTAAAACAAATAAATATGGTATATTGAATAAATACTTTGACTGAAAAAATTGAAGAGAAAAACCAGAGCAGAGTCAATATTTGTAAAGATAAAAGTTAGGACATTTTTAAGTTGATGAAAGTTATCTACCCACATGTTCAAAAAGCCTAGTGACACAAAACAAGATTAATATCAAACAAAATGAAATACAACACCCCAAAAAGGAAGAAAAACCCAAATGTACAAATCAAATATATAGTCAACAAAGCAAATACACTAAATACATATTGCTGAAACCAAAACAAATAGAAAAATATTTAAATCATTCAGAAAAAAACAAGCCTAGTAATAAGCATTCCATAGAAAGATAAAAACAATGCCAAGTATTGATCTAAAAATATAACTTAAAATGTATGACATAAAGTAATAAACTAAAAAGAGAAATAGAAAAATCCATACTCATGGATGGAGGTTTTTGCATGTCTCTCTCTCTCTCTTGCTCTTAAGATTTACTTATTTATTCAACAGAGAGAGAGAGAGATAAAGTGAACTCATGAGTGTGAGGGGCAGAGGGAGAGGGAGGATGATCCCTAAGCCAATCTCGTACTATGTGCAGAGCCTGACATGGGGCTTGATCTCATGACACTGAGATCATGACCTAAGCCAAATCCAAGAGTGAGAAACTTAGCTGACTGTGCCACACAGGTGCCCCTTGCATGTCTTTTGTAAGTGATAGAATAGGTAAAAAAATAAGTAAGTACATGTGATTTTATTGACAATTAACTAATAAAAATCATTTGATTGTTCAATGATGTCAGAGGTTAAAATAGTGGATACCTCAGAGTTATAGATTGGGAAAAGATACAAGGCCCCTTATGAGACTCATATACATTCCATATGTTGTTTCAGTGGATGACACATGATAACATCATTAAACTACAAACTTAAGGATATTACACTTAATGCACTTCATAATTGTTTGTTTTTTCTTATTTTAATAAGGAGGAAACATATGAGAAAAATAATTATATCCAGAGCAAGGAGTGAGATGGTAGAAAGAATGGTGAGTAAATCACTTCATTTATCTATAATTACATGGTAAAATATAAACAATATATAAACAGTTAAAGATTTTTTAAGTAAAAAGAAGCAATGTAACAATAAAAGGGAAAACAACATAGAAACATGGAAGGAGTTATTAGATTTAAAAATCCTAAATTCTTTTCTTTTGGTGGTTGTGGATGACTAAAATATTAACATCAAGCCTTCTAAAACCACATGTCTGTTAACATTTGAATGTAGATCTCCATTTTCAGGAATGGCAGACATGGTAATCCAAGTCAATTCTACCAATAAGAACTCTAGAAAGTGGGTAATATCTACAGGATTTGTTTAAGAATACCCTGAGTTACCAAGGCAGAAAGGAATTATGGGAACATGATTCAGAAGAAGCAGATTCCCATATGTGTGGGAGTTATATTTATGCCACTTTAGCATGTAGATTACAGAAGAGAGGCCTGGAAGGCATTTGACAACCCTTCATAGTGATGGGGTTGTGGGACTATTGGAGTCCAGGTCATCCCAAAGAATGGTAAACATGTGCTTTGTCCTGAAATCTCCAAAATAATACTTTGAAATATTTGAGCATATTTAAGACAACTCTTTTAAAGTTATTTTCTGCTAATTTTGTCATCTCTGCAATTCTTATATTTGTTTCTATTAACTGATTTCATTTCTGGCTTTAGGTCAATTTGTTTAGCTTTTTGTATATCTAGTAATGCATGACTGGGTGATGGATACTGTTAGTAATATGTTGCTTTATATTTTAACTTTTTAAAGACCTTCTTCTGTCAGACACTTTTGTTACTTACAGAGGTGGGATCCTTTTGAGGTTTTTTTAAACTTTGTTAGTGCAGGTAGAGAGCAGACCTTTTATACGAGGAATTTAGTCCTGAAAACTGCTTCTTTTTTCATCTGCAAAATGAAGGAAAGTTCACAGCAGTATCAACATCATTAGAGCTACTCTGATAATTAAATCCCTTAATCTATGTAAATATCTTGGAATGGTGCATAGTATGATCCACTGTGATCTGTTATTAATGCTATTATTCATATTATGATATTAGCAAGTCAGTAAGGTGAAGAAGGGAAGGACTAAAGAGAACACCATCAATACAATTTAAAGCGCCAAAAAAGGACTATTGGTAAAGTTGGATAAAAAGAAAGTAAAAATATACAACGTTTTATATGAATCCCAATGTATCAATAGTTGTAGAGTTAAAGACAATGAAGCAGAAAAGTAAGCATTTTTTCCTAATTAGATAAAAAGTAAATAACAAATACATACAACCGCTAGGTAACATTCTTAAGAACATAGAAATTAAAGGTGGCAAAGTTAATATCAGATGAAATAGACTTTAATAAAATGCATAATTCTAGTAAAAATCTTTTTCTTGTACCCATCTCCTCCTTGCTCAACACAACACATATATTTCAAACTTTTAGAGCCTGATTCAAGTGTAATTCTCAAGCATCATTGCTCTCAATCATCTTCCAGGCAAAATGACCTGCTGATTGATGATCTTGGCCAAAATTTAGAGCTCAGTAAGTGTCTATTTGTTTGAAATAAAGAAGAAACCTAGAAATAAAAGAAATATAAATGCTCTGTGAGAATTATATTCACCCATTTCTAAAATATTTAGAAATCTTAGAGATTAAACTTGATCTCATGACTCTGAGATCATGACCTCAGAGATCAGATGCTCAGTTGACTGAGCCACCCAGGTGCCCCCAGAACAACCACTTAAAAAAAAAAAAAAACCTCAAAAATAGTGAAAATAGGGGAACCTGGGTGGCCCAGTGTGTTAAAGCCTCTGCCTTCGGCTAAGGTCATGATCTCAGGGTCCTGGGATGGAGCCCTGCATCAGGCTCTCTTCTTGGCAGGGAGCCTGCTTCCCTCTCTCTCTCTGCCTGCCTCTCTGCCTACTTGTGTCAAATAAATGAAATCTTAAAAAAAAAAAAAAGAAGAAATCTTAGAGATTAAACTTTTAAATACTAAAACTATTCTTCATAACAATCTAATGATTTACTACTACTATTTAGTATTGCTATTTATTATTATGTGACATAGAATATTAAAGGTAAATATATCTTATTCAGCATACAAATTCATAGTTTAATATTTTTAAGTTATAACCATATGTGATTACATTTATTATATTATCATATATAACTTGTATGTAGATAAATTTAATTATTCAAATTAAGTTTCACCATTTAGTATATTTTCATTAAATGCAAGCACAGGGATATACAATTACTTAAAATGGTTTTATTTTTCTGAAGAAGTAAAAAGACATCTTTAATTAGTTAATTTCCAAATAGCTGTTCCTGCTATAGCTATTGACTGCCCTACTATGCCTTGTTCATAATATACAGAATTTAACTCAACCACCTTTTATGCCTAATGCTTTTCAATTATTAGGTTCCTTTTTTTTTTTTTTTTTAAAGAAGCAAATGTTTACTTTATCCACAAGTCTGCTTTCTTTTTTTTATTTTTTTTTTAAATTTCATTTAAGCTTTTTTTTTAATTTAAACATATAATGTAACCCCACCACCCTCTCCCAACCCCTCTCCCCCCCACCCCCCTCAGTTTGTTTTATGACATTAAGAGTCTCTTTTGGTTTGTCTCCCTCCTGATCCCATCTTGTTTCATTTTTTCTTTTCCTACCACCTTAACCCCCACCCCCGTTGCATCTCCACTTCTTCATATCAGGGAGATCATGTGATAGTTGTCTTTCTCCAGTTGACTTATTTCGCTAAGCATAATATGCTCTAGTTCCATCCATGTTGTCGCAAATGGTAAGATTTCATTTCTTTTGATGGCTGCATAGTATTCCATTGTGTGTGTGTGTGTGTGTGTGTGTGTGTGTGTGTGTGT
>ML102931.1:85395-144169 GCA_003697995.1 Taxidea taxus jeffersonii
TCTATATCTATATCTATATCTATATCTATATCTATATCTATATCTATGTAACATTCCATCCTAAAACAACATAATACTCATTCTTCTCACAGACACAAGGAACTTTCTCCAGACTAGATCACATATTGGGTCACAGATTAGGTATCAACTGATACCAAAAGATTAAGATTATTCCCTGCATATTTTCAGACCATAATGCATTGAAACTGGAACTCAATCACAAAGAAAAATTTGAAAGGTATGCAAATATTTGGAGGTTAAAAAGCATCCTGCTAAAGAATAAATGGTTCAACAAGGAAATTAAAGAGGAACTTAAAATAGTTCATGCAAACTAATGAAAATGGAAACACACTGGTTCAGAACCTATGGGATACTGCAAAGGTGGTCCTTAGAGAGAAGTACATAGCTATCCAAGCCTCCCTCAAAAAAATTAGAAAAATCTGAAATGAGCAAATTAACCTTACACCTTACACCTATCTGGGAGAAAGAACAGCAAATGAAGCCTAAACCAAGTAGGAGACAAGAAATAACAAAGATAAGAGCAGAAATCAATGAAATAGAAACTAACGAACAGTAGAACAGATCAACAAAACTAGAAGCTGGTTCTTTGAAAGAATTAATAGATCAATAAACCTCTGGCCAGACTTATCCAGAATAAAAGAGGAAGGACTCAAATTTAAAAAAAAATCATGAATGAAAGGGGAGAAATCATGACCAATACCAATGAAACAGAGGCAATTATTAGAACGTATTACCAACAGCTATATGCCTAGAAATTAGGCAATCTGGAAGAAATGGATGTGTTCCTGGACATTTATAAACTACAAAGACTGAAACAGGAAGAAATAGACAATCTGAATAGACCAATAGCCAGCAAGGAAATTGAAACATTAATCAAAAATCTTCCAAAAGACAAGAGTCCAGGGCCAGATGGCTTCCCAGGAAAATTCTACCAAACATTTAAAGAAGAAATCATACCTATTCTACTGAAGCAGTGATTATTCTTACATACTCTTTGAATTAAGAACTACTCAACTAAAAACACTGGTGAACCCCGGGGGTTCTTGGTAAATTCATTTTTTAAATTGCCTCTCATGTTCCTTCCTCTTCTTCATTTCCACTGTAAGAGACACCTAATTTATTTCTCTTTCACTCATGTTTTATGTAATTCTCTCTACATGTTTCATTTATTTATGATCCACAATAATTGAGGAACAAGACTAATACTGTACAATCTTGAGGAAACAGTAAGAAGTACAGCTGGAATGGACCATGGAGAGCCAGAAAGCATGGGGAAAGCTAATAAAGTAATGAATAATTGTTATCACATGTACAGGAATAGAAAAGCACTCAGAATAGGGTCAGGTATATTCGTGAACAATTTGATTTTAAAGTGGTAAATACATTTCTTGCTATGGTAATTCTCATATCTGTAATTTTACAAATGACATCTTGCATCTCTGACAAGAACATATGATAGCAGTGCTTTTCAAATATACTTAAATATTGAACTTTTTTTTATTTTGCATTACTACACCGATCCTGATTTATCTAAAATTATTTAATTATCTAAAATTATTCTCTCAAAACTCCAGATATCCTTTACCTTGCTTTATTTTTCTAAATACTCTTTTTTTATACTTATGGCACTTGTTGCATATTATAAAATCTAAAGTAGTCCTTCTTTGTTTTTTTCACTGATATTAAGCAAAATGCCTAGCACATAGTAGAAACTTGATGAAGAATCACTGCATGAATTAGTTTACAGCTCACACACTTTGGAAATATATATTGGGGTTGCTCTTTTGAAAAGGGATAAAAAATAAGAGTACAGAAATTAAGGATTGATTTTTATACATATGAAGAGAGATAAACACAATATCATTTTTCTGAGGCTTAGCAAATTCCTCTTCACAGAAATAGAAGTCAATAATACAAATAAACCACAATATTTGGAAAATAAGGGTCAAAAGGGCTCAGAAACTCCAATTTTGCTGATAGTTGATGACAATTAACTAATTGACAGACTTAAGTGGTGACATAGAAACCACAACAGAATTCATCAGTCAAAGTCACCTTTTGGGGCACCTGGGTGGCTCAGTGGGTTAAAGCCTCTGCCTTTGGCTCAGGTCATGATCCCAGGGTCCTGGGATAGAGTCCCACATCGTGTTCTCTGCTAGGCAAGGAGCCTGCTTCTCAGTCTTTCTCTGCCTACTTGTGATCTCTCTCTGTCAAATAAATAAATAAAAATATTTTTTAAAAAAAGTCACCTTTTGTCAATACATGAAGGTATTTTACTTGACAGGAAGGGCATGATTTAGTGGAAAATATTTTTTTATTTTCTTTCCTATTTAGAATCACCTCCTCTTTACACCATCTGTCCATGGACATACTTACCCCACAACTTATCTGTGTTTTCTTTGATCAGTCTCTCAGTATTTTGTACATATCCCAAAGATTAATGGTCTCTAAATGTCTGGGAAAGAATAATCTTTTCCATTGTTGTATTTTATATTTTGTGTCTGAGTTATATGAAAAATACTTTTAAAAATAAGAATTTCTTTCAACATTTTCATATAATACTCTCACTGGACCCTTTTTCTTTAGTTCATGTAAGTAAGAAACATATATATATATATGTTTCTTACAAATTTATACATATAAATTTATATATCCTAACTTTATATAAATTTGTATATATTCTAACAGCATAGCCTTTATAATAGACGTTTTTGTCATTTTAGTGAAAATTAACTTAGATTCTCCCATTTAAAATGGCAATATTCCATTTATGCATGTAAAATAAAATTTAATGCACATAAATTACTTAGTCCTTATATACTTCAATATGATATGAGTACTTATTGATCGAATGGTTCATCAAGTGATAATTATCCATTCATAAGGCCAATAAACCTCTAGTGCTATGTTTCTCAACCTGGAACACTGATCTCCTTTTCACTAGGGTTAATACAGGTACTATGTTTGCTGATTGTCCAGTGTTCCAAAAGCAGGGACCAAAACTGAACACTCATTATTTCATTGTTTCCTTAGAAGTTCAGCCAGACATTTTGAGGGGTTATTACTTTTTGTGTATCAGAATTGACATCTACTCTTAATGTAGATCTGTTTATCCTGTTTGCAGTGTACAAACCTGCTGGTACAAACACCCAAAAGGCTTACAGACTGTTCAGTATAGCATGAAACCCTTAATGAAATCATCCCAGCCTAAGAAGCTGTTCTCTAGCACAGGAGGAGGAAGTGTAGGTACATGGACACAGGGACCACTTGTCCTCTTATGTACTCTGTCATGAAAATAGACTAATAGAATGGTGGAATGTTCTACTAAAAATACCCTAAAGCACTCACTTGGTGTGGCCTCTGACATTGGGGTGTTGTCATTTCAGATGTAATATTTGCACTGTACCAACAACTTAATATGGAGCTGTGTCAAAAGTAATAAAAATACATGGGTCTAGCAAGCAAAGAGTACAAACTTTACACCATCCTTCCCACAATTACTCCAGAATTTATGCAGTCACTTACTGACAACTTAGGTTATGCCAATTTAGAATTGTTCCTAGAGGAAGTCTTTCATAGGGGCACAGAAAAAAGTTTTACTGAACATGAATCTATGACGATCATACAACCATTTGAGCTATGTGATTTGTCAGTAGACTAAAAGGTCAAAAAAAAAGTTAAGATATGGATAGAGGAGGTAAGATTGCTATAAAATAGAAATAGTGAAGAGCAGATATAAAATTTAAGGGATTAATATCTTGCTGTTTTGTGTCTAGTGATTACTGTAAACAGACAAGTTAAGCAAGTGCAGACTGAAAACAGTAAAACAAATTATGACTAACAATCCCTTTGGGTTAAGATTTGGAGTACTAGATCATTGAAACTCGACTTTAAGGGAAATATAGGCTGGAAAATGGTGAAGAAGAGTAATGAAAATCAATGCCTGGCATGGATCTGTTGTAGCAGAAGGTACTGTAGCTTGTTCTATTATCTCTCTTGTATTAAGTATTTTGTATATTTTATGGTTGACCAATACCTTGCCTAGTGGAAACCTGCTCATCCAATTTGACCCTTGTTCAAATATGGAAGTACATGTGTGGCGAATGCTACATAAAGCAGTCTTTAAACAACTGAAAACAAAAATCAACAGTTCTAAGGTTTGTGTTTTGCTTTGCTTTGTTTTCCCCCACAGCCCATGAGAACTGAATCAAGTGCCAGGAACCCACAGCAAGGACCAGCTTGATAATGTAAAAACACACTGCCTTATTTCCTTCACCATTTAATGTCACCCAGTTCCCTGCTTCAGTTTCTTTGGATCTCTTAAAAAATAAAGCACGTGCATGTAAGACCTTGTCCCAGGACTCTGAGGATTAGAGTAACTTAGCTGGTGAACACAATTCAATTGACCAAATGAAGTATCTTATTCAAATAACAATGTGTTTGGATTCCATTCAGGAAGATGTTAAGTTTAAGTGAAAGAATAATGCATCATGACCTGAGTACATCACAAGATTACAAATTGGGAATTGTTGGGGTTTTTTTATTCAAAAATATGAATAAATGAATGATCATTTATAAATTTAACTTACTCCACCTCCAGTAAAATTGGATTTGGAGAATTATTCACATCTATACTCAAAATGTGTATTCTTTTTGGTACTCTGGCTAGTTGATGTTCTGGCTAGTAATTTGTTTTGTCTTGGTATTAATCTATCAATAACCAATGTTATGTTTGGACTAGCCATTTGTGGTTCTTCTTATGATTGCAAGATATCCTTTGGCAGTAACCTTCAGGAAACTGAAAAAAATAGAGACTTATTCCTTATGGGACCTAAGACCTTACAACTCACCTGGGGCCATATAGCAAGATACATTGGTAGAGAAAGCACTCAAGGTCCTAGAGTTCTGTTTTTATTGGGGTTGAGGTTAGGAACCTAGGTTTTCACAGGCTCACTCTTCATTGGTGAATTTAAAATGTAAAAGTGGGCATCCAAAGTTCAGGTAGAATAAAAAATAAATGGCCAGTTATTGAATTCAACAAGGTCTCTAAAACAAAGGATCCTCAGCAGCAAGAGATGGCCTGGCTTTGTCTACCCATGTAGCTGGCAATGTGTTGAAATGAATGTCTCTGCAATTAAAGCTTAAGTTAAGCACTTGCATTACAAAAAAAAAAAAGAAAGAAAAGGAAACCCCAACTGTCAGGGCTTATACTACATGATTTTAATAAGTTAATTTTAATAAGTCTGAACAAGGTGCCACAGCATTGGCCATATTGTAGTGATATTCTGGTAAAATCAAGTTTAAAACATAAGCATTCTGCCATAAACTCCATTGTATATGCCCCTTGGGTCATTAAGAAAATAAATGGATTGATGTCACATAACAAGCCATTGTAGCTTATTGTTGAATGTGTCTCTGTGATAGAAGTTAACATGAGACACAGCGATATGCATATTTTGTACTCACAATGTGAGGACTGTGTTAGCTGCTAAGTCAGCTATCTCAGTTATCCAATTAGGGATTAATTAATAATAGTGGAGCAATTATGAGATGGACTCCATTATTGATGGTCAGTGTTCCATCATCACCTATTCTCCACTAGATCTCACTTCAGTAGTGAGGGTATTTGCATACCCTGGATTCAGTGTCAGGTCAGCTCCTTCAAAAACACTTCAAACAATCTGGATATCTCATTTATCCATTGTATAGGCATTTTTTTAAAGATTTTATTTATTTATTTGACAGAGAGATCACAAGTAGGCAGAGAGGCAGGCAGAGAGAGAGGAGGAAGTAGGCTCCCTGCTGAGCAGAGAGCCCAACACAGGGCTCGATCCCAAGATCCTGGGATCATGACCTGAGCCGAAGGCAGAGGCTTAACCCACTGAGCCACCCAGGCACCTCTGTATAGGTATTTTTAAAAATGGAAAATCCCTTTGGTTAAGAATTGGGGGAATATTTATCATATAACTTGATATTGAGGTCTCCTTCCTGAAAATTACTTGGAGTCTCCTTTAGCCACTGGGTTCTCAGAACTAACTTAGATCTAGAAATTGAATGAGGAATTTTTATTTTTCCATTGTGGCAACTGATGCTAGATTTTGTCTCATCGGGTTTTAGTTGCCCTGCTTGCAACCCGGTAATTTTAGGTAATACAATGCTCAAACTACCAATTTATCTTTTATAATTGATTACTAAGAATTCCAGAATTTTGGGGCTCAAGATATTGTGACTGATCCTCTCATTGCTGTTTGCAATGCTACTTCTGTCTTTTTTTTTTTTTTTGTACAAAAACCCTAGTTTTGGTTATTCTTCTACTTTATAATCCCATTTCATATCAGAAATTCCAGTTTTACTGAAACATCTCTACCATAAACCCTAATCTAAAGAGGGCAGCCATCACAGAGTCCAAAGTTGCCATAACTTCTTCACGGTGAATTCCTTAATGTGTTAATCCAGTAAATGTCCTCTGGTCATTCCCAAGAAGAAGTCAGGTGGTAAACTCACTGTTTTAAAAATTCATTTTAGAGGCTTTCACTCCTTATGTCTACTATTTTCTGAATAGTATTCATAGTATGAATACTTATTATGAATACAATAGTATCTTATGTCTAGTATTTTCTGAATACTCTATAAAGTTATTTCTGATACCTCTATCTAGTTTACTGAGATGGGATATCAAGAAACCATTCCAGAACATGTTATAACCAATTTCAAATATCCTTGGAGTATGTTAAATCAAGTAATAAGGAAGTGTTCTAACCCACAAAACCTTCCTTATCTAGCCTAATATCATGCCCTCTGTAGTTTAACAACCTCAAGACCTACTTCCAATTTCCACATCTATTTCCCTAGTTTCTGCCACGATATTTTCACCATGAATCACAATTCTTTGGGTGTATACACTACTTCTAACAGGTAGGTAGGTACCTGGACTCTGTTGGGATGTGTTGAGACTTAACCTTTTGTCTGAAGTCAAAGGCAAAGAGAAAGGCAAAGATACTGATAAAGGCAGGCATCATTCTTGAAGGATGGTGCCACAAGTTATACTTTGGTAGAATCTGTACATGGAGGAAAATTGCTTTCCTATATCAGCCAGGTCAGGGGTTTCTAAGACTTCCAGGAAGTATAAGAATTATAGACGCATAAATCCAAATGACTCAAATTCTGCTTATTTACAGATTTCCTTTCCTTCCCTTTTGTGTTCCTAAGTTGACCACAGGGGACCTTAGAGGTTGTATATTAGGAAATAGAATTTTAAAATATACAGAAACTTTACATCATGGCTTTGGTATAAATGATAGCTCCAATATTCAGAAAATATCAACCAATTAAATTACAGCATTAGCAAGAGATAAAAAGTCATATGTTCCCTTTATTACACACAGAAAAATGTGCCAAAATTCAGTACTAAATCATAAAACAAACCAAACAAACAAACAAAAACATTGTCAGTAAACTAAAACAGGAGAGGAACTCCCTCAATATAGTAAAAAGCATATTCAGCTAATATCATACTCATTGGTAAAATATGGAATGATTCTCCTATAAGATACAGAATAAGACCACAATGTGTGTTCTCATCACTAGATGATCTTGGCAGTGCGATGTGGCAAGAAACAGAAATAAGAGAAATAAGGAAAACAAAATTGTTTATATTTTCCTATGGAACGATTACTTTAGAAACTTCTAAGGTATATATGAGAATACAACTTAGTCAATTTAGCAATGTTGCTAAACATAAGTTCAACATAAAAATCAATTCTACTTTGGGACACCTCGGTGGCTCAGCTTGTTGGGCATCCAACTCTTGATTTTGGCTCAGGTCATCATCTCAGGGTTGTACGATCAAGCCCAGTGTCAGACTCCATACTGGGCATGGATCCTGGTTGAAATGCTCTCTCTCCCTCTCCTTCTGTCCCTCCTCCCACCACTCATGCTCTTTCTCTCTCTGTCTCAAAAGAAAAAAAAAAAATCAATTCTGTTTCTATTTAGAAAAAGATTCATTTAGAATAGAAACAATAATACTTAGCAATAAAATAAATAAAATATGTGGCATACTTCTAAAAACACTGTGGAGAGTATTCAAGAAAGTCCTAAATAGGTGGAAGGGTATATTATGTTCATAAACTACAAGGCCTGATGTTGCTAAGGTATCATTCATCCTAACCTGCCCCATATATTCAATGTCATATAAAACATATCCTTGCAGGACTTTTTTTTCCTATAAAAAATTCAAAATGTATTTGGAAGTGCAAAGAGCCTGACAGAGTCTAACAGTTTGGAAAAATAAGAACAAAGTTCACTGCCTACCCAACCTAATACTGAGAATAAACTATAACAATTAATAAAGCATGGTCATGCCAAAAAGATAAACAATTGGAATTATGGACAGATTAAGAAGTCCAGAAATAGACCAGTTCATATGTTAAATGATTTTTTCATTTGACAAGTAGAATAATTTAAAGAAGAAAAGATAGTTCTTTCAGAAATGGTGCTGGAAAAACTGGATATCAATCTATGGAAAGTTAACCTTGATTTCATATTAGACACAAAATATAATTTTGTATGGATATCAGACATAAAATCTAAAGTGTGGTTTAAATCTAAGAAAATATTTTCAACTTTTAAGCAGGTAGTAACTTCTTAAATGGGACACAAAAAGCAAAAAAACAATTAAAATAAATTGTAAGTTACACTATATAAAAATAAAAAGCTTTTGTTATCAGAAGATGCTGTAAGGGGCTCCTAAGTGGCTCAGTCAATTCATCATCTAATTCTTGATTTTGGCTCTGGTCATGATCTCAGGCTTGTGGGATAGAGTCTCATGTTAGGCTTTGCACTCAGTGGGAGTCTGCTTGTCCCCTTCGCTCCTCCTACTTGTGCATGCCATCACTCTCCCCATCTCCTGCTCTAAAATGAATAAGCTCTAAAAAAATAAAATGACTAAGTAGGAAATCCACATATAAGAACACACACAGAGACTAGAATATTATAGTAGTTAAATAATAACAAATCAAAATTAGAGATATTTATCAGCATCTCATGGATAAATAAAGTTTGCTGAAGTTATACAATGCAATACCACCAATCAATAAAAGAGGATGGGCTTCTGTTATTTGCAACCACATGGATAAATCTCAAAACAAAAAACAAGTATAACTAAACTATGATGATAAAAATAAGAATGACGTTTTTCCTGAAGTGGGGGAAGGGTTGGAACCTGTTGAAATAAAGAAATGTTTTATAAATAGAATAGAGTTCTGATTATGCAAATATATTCCTTATTTTAAAAAATTTAGGTTTTCTTAAAATCTCTGCATTTCACTGTGTGCAAATTATACCTCAGCTGAAAACTATACAATTTGTAATTTTAAAGAAAAATAATATGACAGTGAAGAGAATAATTTTTAGAGAAACTTTTACAACTAATAAGTGAATTTAGAATAGTTACTGGATATAACAACAATTTAAAAATTATATTTCTTTGTACCATAAAAATAGAAAATTAAAGTATGAAAAATTATACACAAAATTGATGTTGTGAAAGATCTCAAAGTACAAAACTCTAAGAATCAGGCACTTCTCTGTAACAACTACCAAGCTGGTAAGAACTGTGAGGGTCAATTACTTAAAACTTTGGAGTCTAGTTAACATCTACAGCATCTAAGTGTCAGACTGAAAAAGAAATAGGCTGGTACATTTTTGTGAATTTTGACATTTCATATAGAAACTATGTGATATTTCACATTCCTTATGTAGCTTCCTGGTGAAAAGTTAGATAATCAGGACCTTGTCCTCCAAAAATAGAGTTTCTATGTTTAGATCAGCCTAGTGGTTCACTGAGAGATCTTCCCAGAGGTTGACCATTGTTTCAAACTTGTCAGACTGAAGTTTCTTCCTTGGCATGAGTTATGTTGAAATAATTTTAAAAGACAAATAACTTAATTTGCTGTCATTTTCTTTTATTATTGAATCTAGCATTCCAGGAAATCTCTGTCAGGTATGAAGGTAGCACAAAGCAGAATTCAATAACTACATATAAGGATTATAGTCGTGATAAAATAGTTTGGTAAAGTCACTAAACAAATGGATGACTGCAGTCCTCAGAAATCGTCAACAGTGGGCCACCTGGGAGGCTCAGTTTGTTAAGGGTCTGTCCTCCATTCAGGTCATGATCTCCAGGTCCTGGGATCCAGCTCTGTGTCCAGCTTCCTGTTCAGTGAGGAATCTGTGTCTCCCTCTCCCTCTGCTCTCTCCCTGCTTGTGCACCTTCTTTCCCTCTTTCAAATAAATACATAAAAACTAAAAAAATAAAATAAAAAACAATCAACAATAGTAATCCTTGGGGAAGATTTTTAAAAAAGAAAAAATTGGTAGAAACTATTTTTTGAGATAAGCCAAACATTATACTTACTAGAAAAAATGTTTTAAATTGTTATATAGGGGTGCCTGGGTAGTTGTCAGTTAAACATCTGACTCCTGATTTCAGCTCAGGACATCATTTCATGGGTAATGAAATCAAGCCCCTCGTGGGGCTCCACACTTAATGTGCAGTCTGAGCTTAAAACAATTGAGATTCTTTCTCTCCTTCTTCCTCTGCCCCTCCTTCCACTCTCTCTCTTTCTTACTCCCCCTGAAATAAATAAATAAATACATCTTTTAATGTGTTTATATGCTTAAAGCTGAAGGATATAATAAGAAAGGAAGGTAACCAGGAGGTTATGTTTAAACAAGTCAGGAATTTTAATAAAAGATAGAAAGTATAAAAAGGGATCAAACAAATTCTGGAGCTAAACAGTTTAATTATGCAATAAAATTCACCACAGTGGTTCAATAAATGTTTGAGCAAGCAGGAAAAAAAAAATTAAAGGACTCAGTTACTTGAAGATAAGGAAATTGAAATCCCCCAGTCTGAGGAACAGAATTAAGAAAACTGAGAATTAAGAAAACTGAACCCATAATATATGAAGCCTATAGGGGTCAACAAAACACATCAGCATGTGCATTCTGGGAGTCCTAGAGAAAATGTGAAAAAGTAATGACCGAAATGCCCCAATTTGGTGAAATACATGAATCTACACATCCAAGAACTTCAACAAAGTGTAGGTATGAAGATCTAAAAAAGACAAAACAAAACAAAACTCACAGCAAAACACATTATAATCAAACTGTTCAAAGCCAAAGACAAAACAAAAATTCTTGAAGGTAAATGGAGACAAATGACTTGTTACATACAAATATCCTGAAAACAATTCACAAAAAATTTCCCCTCTGAAACCATGGAGGTTAGAAAATAGTGGGATGGTATATTTAATGTGCTAAAAGACACATTAACTAAATAATTCAATTTACAATAGTATCCAAAAAAAATCTAGCAATAAATTTAACCAAGTCAGTGAAAGACATACAGAAAACTGCAAAATGTTTCTGCAATAAAGACCTAAGTAAATCAAATGATATCCCATGTTCATTGGTAGATAAACTTACAGTTGTTAAAATAAAAATACCACAAACAATTGACATATTCAAAGTAATCCTTCTAAAAATTCCTACTGTCTTTTTTTACAGAAATGGAAAAGACAATCCTCAAATTCATATAGGATTTCAAAGGGAACTAAATAGCCAAAATATTATACAAAGAGAAAGTAAAGTTGGAGGAGTCATGATTCTCAATTGCAAAATTCACTTTAAAGTTACAGTAAACTAAAGCCTGGCACTTGTATAGGGAGCAACATAAAGAGAGATAAAATAGAATTAATCTAGAAATAGACTCAAATGTTTATGGACAATTGATTGCAGATAAGTGTGCTAACACTATTCAATGGGGCAAAAGAAAAACCTCTTCAACAAATGAGGTCATAACAACTTGATAACAACAAGCAAAAAAATGAAGTTGAACACCCTATTTCAATCCATATAAAAAACAATGCAGAATAAACCAAAAATTTTAATGTAATAGCTAAAACCATAAAACTATGAAAAGAAATCATGGAAGTAAATCTTCAGAATTTCATATTTAAGAGAAGATTCTTAGATCTGACACCAAACGTTTAGCAAGAAAAAAATAAAGACCAATTGAACTTTATCAAAATTTAAAAATATATATGCCTCAAGGACATTATCAAGGGACATTTCTATAAAATGGAAAGAGAACCTAGAAAATATTTGCAAATAATATATCTGATGGGGTATTATACGTAAAAAAGTCTAACAACTAAATTTGATCTCAGTGATTTGACAAACAACCATGTTAAGAAGTGAGCAAGATGACTTCTTTAATTAATGTTTCCAAAGAAGATATACACATGGACAACTAACACAGGACAAGTTGCCTGACATCATTGATCATTGAGTAAATGCAAATCAAAATAACAATGAAATGCCACTGCACATAAACACGAAATAAAAAATAATAGGAAAATAAATAGTTTTGGTAAAATGCACAGAAGATGGATCTCTTGTACATTGCTAGAGAGAATGTAAAATGGTGCATCTCCAGTGCAAAATGGTTTGGCAGTTTCACAGAAAGTTAAACGTAGAATTACTATATGACCCAACAATTCCACTCCTAGGTATATATTCAAGAAAATTAAAAACATGTGTATACACAGACACTTGCTCATGTTTTTTTGTAGTGATATTATTTATAATAACCAAAAGTTAGAAACAATCCAAATGTTCATCAATGGGTAAAATGAATAAATGATGTGTGGTATATACATACCAACAGATATTATTTGGCCATAAAAAGAATAAGATACTGATATATGTTACAACTTGGATAAACTTTGAAAACATTATGCTAATCAAAGAAACTAGACACAAATGTTACCAATTATATGATTCCTTTTATATGAAATATCCACAATAGCCAAACCTAGAGACAGAGAATAGGTTAGTGATTGTCAGAGGATGGAGGGATGGAGGATCTGAGACAATTTATATAAACATAATGAAAATATTGTGGAACGAAGCAGAGTCAATGGTTATGCTACATTAGAATACACTCAATGCCATTGGATTGCACACTTTATTTTTTTTTAAGATTTTTTTTTTTTTTTTTGACAGAGAGAAACAGCAGGAGAGGGAACACAAGTAGGGGGAGAAAGAGAGGGAGAAGCAGGTTTCTCGCAGAGCAGAGAACCTGAGCAGGGCTCAGTTCCAGGACCCTGGGATCATGCCCTGAGACAAAGACAGACACTTAATGACTGAGCCACCCAGTTGCCCCACAGACTGCACACGTTAAAGTGGTTAACTATATGTGATGTGAATTTCACCTGAATCGAAAAGGGTATATTCATAGGCACTTCCATCAAAAAAGCGAACACTAAGGAATAAATTGAATGATTTGTGAAATACATTTTTAGTAATACACACATATATTTTGAAAAAAAAAAAAAAAGGAAATTTAGGGATCATGTACCAAATTCATGGGTTAAAAGGTTAGCATTGTAAAGACATCAATTTTCTCATAATTAATCTATAAATTAGATATAGCACAATAAAAATCCTAGTAGGTTTACAAGTTTTCCAGGGCTTGAAACTGGAAGCCAGTCATCAAATTTATATGAAAACACAAATGTCTGAGTATAACCAAGGTCATCTTGAATAAGGAAATAAAAGTTGGAGGATTAATAAAATACCAAGACCTATTTTTAAGCAATAAAGTTATACAGATTAGTGTAAGAATTATCAAATGCAGTAATGAAAAATAAAAGTTTCCAAAATGGACATAAACATATAAGACTTGTCAGATATTTTTTCCAATAAAGGTTTAAATCAATTAATTTCCCATATGGGAAGAAAAAAAAGTCCAGATGGATCACTGTGGTGTAAGGAGTAAAATTAAAGCCCAGTGTGATGTGTTGCCTTGACATATGGTGAAAACAGGAGGGCTTCAGGTAGCTTAACAAGTTCCCTTACTCACTCTGCTCCCTTGAAAAAGGTCCTGGCCCTAAAACCCTCCTTATGAGGGGACCAGGCATCGTTTCTCCTTATCTCTGAGTAGCAGTTGCCGGTTAGCTACCAGGCCATAATACTTTTCAAAGAACCTAATGACAACTTTCACAGAAGTTAGAGGTCACTTCCCCCTCTTGATATTACTAAGCCTACTTCCCATAGACATTGATTGCTCATTCTGTTCCTGAATAAAATTCCCACATGAAATTTAGTGGCATTTTCTCCTCCCTGATGCTGTGAGTTTATGTGACTAACAAATTTCTGTTCATCTTATCAGTTTATTGTTGAGTGTCATGTGTTCAGCTACCCCTGTAACCTTCAGCAAAAATTCCTTCCTTAGCAATGAGATGAGAAGGTAATTAAAACAATAGTAGCTCTGGGGACGCCCGGGTGGCTCAGTTGGTTAAGCAGCTGCCTTCGGCCTAGGTCATGATCCCAGCATCCTGGGATGGAGTCCTGCATTGGGCTCCTTGCTCAGCGGGGAAGCCTGCTTCTCCCTCTGCCTCTGCCTGACACTCTGTCTGCCTGTGCTTGCTCCTGTTCTCTCTCTGACAAATAAATAAATAAATAAATAAATAAAATCTTTAAATAAATAAATAAATAGAACAATAGTAGGTCTAAATGTGAATGATGTATAGTAACAAACCATTTGAAATAACCCAAGTCTCCATTGATATAAAAAAATAGGGGTGCCTGGGTGGCTCAGTCCATTAAGTGTCTGCCTTCCACTTAGGTCATGATCCTGTAGTCCCAGAATTGCGATCCACATCTGGCTTCCTGCTCAAAAGGGAATCTGTTTCTCCCTCTCATCTCTCCCTCCCCCAGCTCATGGGGGTACTTGTGTGCTCTGTCTCTCTCAAATAAATAAATAAACCTTTAAAAAATATATAAATAATATTTGGTATATGCATCCAATGAAAAAATATGTATGAAAAGAATAAATAAATCATATTATCTAGCAACATGGATAAAACACAAAGAAAATATTGAGGCAAAAAAGCCAGGCACAAAGTTTGCATATAATAATATGATCCCATTTATGTAAATTTCAAGAACACACAAATGATTATGCATCATTCCAATGGTTCTGTAGTGGGGGGGAGGTGTCTTGTAGGGAATTATTTTGGGATGTTCTAATTGCTGATTACTTGGATATTTTGATTAGGAGATTCATTTAGCAGTACCCTTTTAGCATACTTTTATGTACATATGATATATCTAATACAGTTTTGCTCTATGTGGAGATTATTTGAATATTGAAACTTATACTTTAGCAAAATGTTTCAGAATTAGTAGAATGAGCAGTCTTAGTATAATAAGGGTTGACCCAAGGTAAATGGTCAGTGTAAACCAAATATTGGATATTTTCAAAACTCTCATTGAAACGTTATTTAACATGCAGTAAAATTATATCTAAAGATATTGACTAATTCTCTATAAAATGTAAGCACTGTCAGAGGGGGAAAAAGAGAGAGAAAGGGGTTTTCTTATTTTATAGGTGATAAAATAAAGGTTTATGGTATCACCCTGTAAAAATGGTTGAAGACAAAATTTAATCCCAGGTGCATGTCATTCTTTCAATTGCGTTAATATGGTTTCCATTTTTAAGTTCACTTAAATTATTTTTTGTGTGAGAGAAAGGAAAACAGTGAACCTAATTGTCCACACATTGCATAAATTCATTCTCTTGTATTTCTTATATTTCACAGTGCTATATTTCAGTTTGTGCTCCATGTTCTCATTACATACAAAAATACTTGTCATATCAGAATGTGTCTTCTTTTGAAATAGTTTCCCAAAAAAATACGCATATACATTTGTATAAATAAGGAAGCACTTTATAATTTAAATGATAAGATTGAAAAGGAAATCGTAGGGGCGCCTGGGTGGCTCAGTGCATTAAGCCTCTGCCTTTGACTCAGGTCATGACCTCAGGGTCCTGGGATGGAGCCCTGCATCGGGCTCTCTGCTCAGCAGGAAGTCGGCTTCTCCCTCTCTCTCTGCCTGCCTCTCTGTCTCCTTGTGATCTCTCTCTCTCTGTCAAACAATCTTAAAAAAAAAAGAAAAGGATATTGTACCCATGTTGGAAATTAGCAATTTATTTTTAAGGTTTCCAGGATAATTGTTTCTGAGTTTTTTTTGTTAAAGAATATGTGTTTAGTTACAAGTGTTTAGACCATAATTGCCAGGATTCATTAATTTAAATAGCTGTTTTGTGTGTATTGGTTAATTCCTCTTTAAAATATATATAGCTTAGAATTAAATAGGCATGAAAAAGATTATTTTATTCCCTAGGGCTTTCTTTTCTGTTACCAACAGCAATCACTTTCATAAAAATGAGAACCGAATTAAGGAATTGTGAAGGGAAATAGTCCATAAGCACATTTAACCACATGGGTCAAATCATCATGACCTATTTAATGCTTGCACTATTTCCTTCTTTAGCAGGGGTCTGTAACTGCTGACCAAGTCTGCAGTGATGTCACACTGTCACCAAAATTCTCTGCCTTTTCATTATCAATAGTAATGATAAGAAAATAAAAAATCATCAGTGACTACTCTCTTTACCCCAGCTGCCAGACTATTAACTACTAATTCACTTTTCTTTACTGCCTCTAATAACCTACACCAAACAGTGCACTCACCCATCTTGAGCTAAAAATCCACTGATCCCACTGGTTTTCATTGTCTTTCTCATCTTTGGGTGTCTCTTTCCTGCCTACCCAGGTGGGATTCCACCACTCTCTTGTATTTGCTCTCCCCTAACCCTTTTGCTTTTCACAAGACATGCTAATACACCAACCCTGGTAGCATTTAGCTCTCCATCTACTCTGCATCTGTACCATTTAACTATTTAGATTAGGAAAAAAACGTGGCTATGGGGATCATTCTGACTTTAATTTATGATCACTAACTTAAAATTCTGCCTGACATTCTGATTTCATATATTTCATCCATTCATTCTCCTGAATTTCTAGATAACTTTAACATCTTCTCTCATTAATCCTACAGCATCCTCACTCTAAGCTGATTGTGCTGCTTCCTATTTTAATGAAAGAAAAGCAATCAGAAAAGAACATCCCTATACACGCACTGGTATGTATATCCACCTTCTTGGACTTGTCCCTATATGCTTTACATTCCGTCTAGGAACCCATAGCTACACCTGTACTCATTTACTCTGAATTTCCTTGATTTATTATGGGTGAAGAATGCATATACTGAAATCAGCCAAGCCTTTTACTTGTATATTAAATAGCACATTTGTGTCTGCTGGATGTCATTGTTCACACAATTGTCCCCTCATTCTGTTGTCAATATTTACTGTTTTGCAAGATAATTCCTAACTGCTTCAAGTGCTATGATATCCTTCATGCTAAAAATACTCAATATTTCTCCCATTTTTAAGATAACACTTAAGACAAAACTGTTCCCCCAAAGTTTCTAACCTTGCTACCTTCAATCCTTCTTCCCCCTGGAAAACATTTCAACCAGATGTTTGCTTAACACCTCCCACCACAGACAGAGTTCTTTTAATGTCTCTGATGAAGTTCAAATCACTAAATCCAAAGATGATTTTTTTTTTTTAGAGCAGGAGAAGCGCAGAGAGAGAGACTCTTAAGCAAGTTCCACACCTTATGTGGGAGCTGGATTTCAGGACCATGAGATGGTGACTAGAGTGTAAATCGAGAGATGCTTAACTGATTGAAACAACCAGGCACCCCTTCAGTAGTAAATTTTTAAATTTCATCATATTTAAACTTTCAGCAGCACTTATCATAGTTGATAATGGCCTCTGTTTTAACACTTTTTTCCTAAGGTCTAAGACATTATTCATAGCCATCACACCAGTTTAAGCCACCTCTCATCTCTGTTACTACCATGGCTTCATACTAGGTATTTCTCCTTCTGCCCTTATTCATCTATAATTTGTTCCTTACACCACAATTTATTGACACTTTAAAACTCGTCTGATTGCCATGCTCACCTCTCAAACACTTTAAAATCCTCTCACCTCATTCAGAGGGAAATTCTTTTATTCTAGTCCACAAGAGCTATAAGATCAGGATACTGATACCTCTTATTTCTTGGATCTCATTTTTGCTCACTTTCCACCTCCTTCATTCTATACCCATGCAAGAGCCCATGCACTCCCTATAGCATAATTCAGAAAGTGCATTTCCTTCTCAGAATGTTTGCACTTGTTGCTCTCTCTACAGACAGTATTCTTCCCTAGGTTATTTGCTTGGCTCATTGCCTCCATCACCAGACAGTCTTTATTCAAATGTAGCCTTTTGATTTTGGCTCAGGTCACGATCATCAGGCTCTATATTGGGAATGGAGTCTGCCTAAGAGTCTCTCTCTTTCTCTCCCTCTGCCCCTACCTCCCCACTCTCTCTCCCTCTCAAAAAAAAAAAAAAAAAAAGTACAGTAAAGTGACCTTTTCAATGGGATCTACCCTGAAAACCTTAAACAACACTGCCATTCTTTTTCTTCTTTAAACTTCTCCATAATATTATCATGTGGCAAAAATTTACTTATTTGTATATTTCTTACTTCCACTCTTTTATGCATAAGCTCCAGTGGGGAAACAGTTTGTCTTATTCCCTCATGTGCCCCTAGTTTCTAAGGCATTGTCTAAACAGAGTACTCAAATCCTAGTTATAGAACGAATAAATTAAAGGAAAAATATCTGCATATTTATGTATCAAGGCACTTAAACTTTGTATTCTACATATTGTGCTGGCAATATGTGTGCAATAAAACGTAATACAGCTTTTAATATGAACTTGCTGTCAAGTCAGGAGATGGAGAGTGCATCAAAAAATTACAAGAAGCTTTTGTTCAACCTGTGAAGGAACAGAAGATGCATCTAATTCCTGACAGTGGCATGTGAGCAGAAGTAACGTGGGACCCTCCATGGAGTGTTTGCTTCCTCTACACCTTCTGCTCCCCATTACTAGCCAGATACAAATAAAAAAGGGGTCATCCTAATAGCTGAATGAAATCTGGTCCCATAAATAATCATAGAGAGTTAAGTTACATTTTGTTCAGAGGTACCAGTTTCTATCTTGTGACAAGGAATGTTTTTCTTTTTTTTTTTTTTTTCAGTTTGACTCATTATACATCTTGTGTATATGTCATATTGAAGACCGGCATCAAGGATGATTCCTACATTTCTTCCACACAATTAGAGTTACTAATGGTTCTAAAAGGAGGATCAAATATGGGTAGGTAGGGTGTGGAATGGAAAGTTAATTTTTTCAACGTGCCAGTTTTGAAGACATAAAGGATCCTCAGGAATATGTATCTAGAGATGTGACTGGAGCTCAAAAGAGAGACCCAGAACAGAAATTTTTTTTTAAGATTTTTTTTTTTTAATTTGTCAGATAGAGAGAGAGAGCGCAGGAGAGAGCACAGGCAGACAGAGTGGCAGGCAGAGGCAGAGGGAGAAGCAGGCTCACTGCTGAGCAAGGAGCCCAATGTGGGACTCGATCCCAGGACTCTGAGATCATGACCTGAGCCTAAGGCAGCCGCTTAACCAACTAAGCCACCCAGGCATCCCCCAGAACAGAAACTTTTGACCACCATCAAATGTACATATATTGGGTAGTACAACCTCAAGAAGTGAGTAAATAGTGAGGATGAGGTTAAGGATGTAGCTTATAAGGAATGTCAAATTTTAAGGGGAAAGCAAAGAAAGAAGTCCCTGGAAAAGCCTTGCTGGTGCATACTTAATATTTTAATTAGGCAAGAAAAGCATGTATTATTATCCCCATATTGGGGTAATGGAGCAGATATTTTGTCTCTTTAGTCTCCAGATGCTAGTTTATATGGTGTAGAAAGATGTTTAAATTTCTTAGGATATGAGTATCTGACAAGTAAGTTTGTGTCTCAGAATCTCACAAATACGCACATTAAAAGGTTTACTTGGGCTGCAGCATGTTTAATTAAATTCACTTTTGTAAACTGTTAAATATTCCAATTAGAGTTGGTATTTAATTAAAAAGAAAAAAACTCTGAAATATATTCATCAGCAGATTGTGACAAGTTCTACTTCATTTTATGTATTCCAAGTACTTCCTCTTCCTACAGGCTAACCTAAGTCACCCATTCATTGGTTAGGGTCCAATAACACATACTTTTAAAATTTATTCACTGGAATCCAACACTTTACTTTTAAAAGTTTTGTTTATACTTTTAAAATATACTCACTCATTAGAATCCAACACTACATTATAATTCTAATGAATACAATGATTTTGCCTTTATTCATGCAGCATTCCAAGTTCATATTTCCTGGAATGCATTTGGATACATAAAACAAATATTTAATGAATCAATGCATCAATAAAATGTATTCATTAATTTTAATTAATCTATCTGAATTAAACAACATTTAGCTATTATTTAGAATAAGGACATTTTGGCCCTGTTGAAATTTCTAATTCACACATTTTTAATTTTCCCTGAAGACCCCATCCTAAGTGTTCATGCCTTTCCAGCTGTGAAGTGTTCTCTGGATGTATGGATGTTAGTATTCCTTGTAATGTATCTTTGTCAAAACTATTCTAGGTTCTGCTCTCTTTTGCTCTTCTCTCTCATTTTAATTGGTATTTTACAGAAGGCACTTAAATATCCTGTAGCCATTTTTAACATTGAAAGGACAATTACTACTATATGAATCAAAGTTCTTTCTTCTTCAAGGATACAGACCATTCATGCTTCTATTTGCAAGACAATGCAACAGTACAAGACTTAATGTCAAATAAAACTAAACTGAGTTATTCACAATTACAGAACTCAAAATAGAATTGTGCTTTTAAGATGTGACATTGTATTGAGAAAACAACCATGTAATTATCCTGCATTCATTAATTATCTTTTAATAAAATTAGAAAATGTACCATATACCTCTCTCTCCCTCTTACTGAATTTTGTCAACTTACCAGTTACTAGGTGAAAAAGTGGTTAAAATGGAAGCCAGTACAGCACTTTCTTAGTTCTGCTGTTTATTTCCTTTAAAAATAATGCATATATTCCCTCTAGATTAATAAATGAGAATGAATAGTTATATGGTAGCTTTCTACTTTTAATAACCATTATCAAAGATAACTATGATGAAATTCAGTTATTGCTTAAAGAATATCTTTAACATCATATCCCAAACTCTTGCAATTTTTTGCCATTCTAAGTTATCAAGGTAGCATGGTAGATGAAACTATATTCATCAGGGTATGCTAATTACCTTACAGAGTGAGCCTCTTATCTCAGCATTGTTGGTAGCCAAGTGAAAGGATATCTAGATTCTGTAGTAGAGACACAATAATTATCAAATACAGCTTTGACATCAGCTGCAGCCATGTGGTTTGTATTAGTTTCCTGGGGCCACCATAACAAAATATCACAGAGTGGTTTAAACAACAGACATTTATTTTCTCACAGTTCTGGAAACTAGAAGTGCAAGATCAAGGTGTGAGCATATTGGTTTCTCCTGAGGCTTCTCTCCTTGGCTTGCAGTTGGGAAACTTCTCTCTCTCTATGTCCTCATATTTATTTTTCCTGTTTGTATACATTCCTGGTGTTTCTTCCTTTTCATAGGAGGATACTAGTCATATTGGATTAGGGTCCCACCCAAAGAAACTCATTTTAATTTAATAAATCTTTAAAGTCTGTATTTCCTTACAAGTTCACATTCAGAGGTAGTGGGGGTTGGGACTTCAATATATGACTTTTGAGGGATGTAATTCAGCCCATGACAAAGTACACAACAAGTACAACTAATTTTGTCTTTTGATAAGTACCTTCATGGACAAGTCCAGGCAGATTACTACATGAGATGTTCTTAAAATTTATTATGCAAAGGAGTGAATCCAAATAACACAAGAGGTGAATTGTACCAGATACCGTGGTATGCCACCTAGAGAATTTTCCTCAGTTGAAGGAAAAAAAAAAAAAAAAAAAAAAGCTACTTCACCTAATATCATTCCCTCGTGTTGTTCACAGCCTAATCCAGTGGTTCACCTGGGTTACAAAGACCTTCCCTTGCTTCAAACTGAGCCAAATACAAAGAACCATTCCAGATCCTGGACACCTGATGGAATCCATTCATCTTTTTATTTTGCTTTGATATTCTACTCCTCCCTCCCCCATGTCTTGCATTCTTCAAACTACACAGGTATATTTTCTAAGAATACTTCCTAAGAAAATTTGTTCACACTATTCCCTATCTTGGTGTCTGTTCCTTGGGAACCCAAAATAAAATATTAATAATCTATGAGCTTTGTATAGAGTTACTAATTATCTATTATTATTTATGTGGAACCTGAAAAATGAAAGTGGAGGATATATTCTTAGATGAAAATGTTGTAAAAATGAAAAAAAGAAAAAGTATATATAACAAAACATTTAGCACAGTCTTATAATTAGTATGTGTTTAATAAATAGGTTTTTTGAAGGAAGCATCAAGACAAAGTGAACAATGTAGACTCTTATGCTCCTGTTATTTCCCTTATTGGCTCAATGTTACTATTAAAATAAGTTAGAATATACACTACAATAGTTATTCTCCTTTTATATGCAAATGACTCTGGCTCTGACTCAGACTTAAACTAGCTTTATTAGAAAAGGAAAATCTAATGGACAACAAAGAAGTCGGTTGCTGTTCTCAAATGAAGAGATGAACAAATAAAACTCAGGGAAAAAAGCATAAAGGTATCTAGGAGACATCAGCAGCAGGAGTGAGTATGCAGGCCTCTGTTTAGATTATACACATTATGTAACATCAGTGATTCCAGATTCAGTTTCCATTAGCACACATTCCACATCCTAGGACAATAAAATCTAATTGGCACAATTTGGATCAATCACCCATATCCAAGATGATAACCTTAAACTGATGTCATGGTCCCTGGGTACCCATTTTCATATTTTGGGTCCACTGTCAGAGGTGATAACTACATTAAGATGTCAAAAATAAGATAACTTTAGAATGAATTTCACTATGATTTTAGTACTAGATTGATGAGACACACCTTTAAAAAAACTTGATTATAATTCATAAATATTTTCTAATTAAGCTGCATAAAACCATTTCTGTGTGCTATGTATGTACGAAGTTTTCATATCAACATCACTGAAATTTAAAAAACTAAAGAACAGAGGTCAAGCTACCTACACAAGTAAGTCAATCAACTGATAATAAAGTTAAAATTAGACTACAGGGAGATAATTCTTAACTTTTCATCATATATGCTCCACAAACGGGTTGGCCTCAAACAAGAGTACATGGAAACCAGTTATAACTTAACTCTTAAGTCCACAATAAAGCTGAACTGAAAAGATAAGAAAGTAGTCCTGTCAGTATTGCATTATATTCTGTCATGGCAACACCAGCCCCTGGCAGCAGCATGGAATGGGCAGGTATTTCCATAATTGTACATATTAGAAGCTTCATAGCCCAGTGGTTATGGTTTCTCCCCCACACCCTGCCCTGAAATACTGCTAGAATTTTGAGCAGCACCCTAAGATGCAGTGGGCAAGGGGACCATCATACATATCATTACATTTGTAAGTTTTCTTCAGTATATGCCAGTCTCTTGGGTCTGGTAAGCATGTTCCTCAGTAATGGTTTCATCATTTTGCATAGCAGATACCTTAGTATCAATGTCTGGGATGTGCATAAAACTTCTAAATTCTAGTTGATGGTTTTCCAAAGAAGCAGAGACAAAGGATGGGAATAGATAATTCACAAATATACAGAATACAATAAGTAAAAACTGCAAATCAAAATAATACTAAATTTTGCCTATCCAGATTTTTAAAAAAAGATTCTCAAAAAAATCGTATTTCCCCAAATGTTCCTAGCCATAACTAAATTGTTATATATATTAACAAAAGACAGATGAAAAAACCATTAACAATTTGGGCAAGGAATTAGACAAAATTTAGCAAGCACTATATTTATTTATTTACTTTAATACAGTGGTTGCATTTGAAGGAATTTGTCAAGCTGAAATTGTCATGAAAAGTATTTTCGTTTCAAGTTAATTTTTTTGTGTGTTCTTTAAGAAGGTTATTGGAGGGATGCCTGGGTGGCTCAGTGGGTTAAGCCTCTAACTTCAGCTCAGGTCATGATCTCAGGGTCCTGGGATCGAGCCCCGCATCAGGCTCTCTGCTCAGCGGGGAGACTGCTTCCCCCCTTCTCTCTCTGCCTGCCTCTCTGCCTACTTGTGATCTCTGTCTATCAAACAAATAAATAAAATCTTTAAAAAAAAATAAGGTTATTGGAAACAAGCTAAAATTTTAGAAATGTTATAATACAACTGTGGTGATTTAACTTAATAGAATAATATGCATGTGTTAGAAATGTTATCCACACAACTATGTAATTTTTAGGTATCATTTGAAATATAACAGCATATGAAAAATCAGCACACTGCTTATTAATGAAGTAGGATATTAGAGTAGAAACAGACCAGAAGGAACTGCTTTTCCTGATTTTGAATGATGGGATTATAGCTGTATTTAAAAAGAAACTTCTTTAATCTATTTTATATGTTAAATGTCATTTAATAGTTGTATAATCAAATTTTTATATTTATTTTGTTTTTCTTTAAAGATTTTATTTATTTACTTGACAGAGAGAGAGAAATCACAAGTAGGCAGAGGCAGGCATAGAGAGGGGAGGAAGCAGGCTTCCTGCTGAGCAGAGAGACCTATGCTGGGCTTGATCCCAGGACCCTTAGATCATGACCTGAGCTAAAGGTGGCACTGAGTCACCCAGGTGCCCCTGTTATATTTATTTTTGAATGCATTTTTAATTTTATTTATTTATATATACATTTATTTATTTATTTTCAGTGTTCCAAGATTCATTGTTTATGCACCACACCCATTGCTCCATGCAGTAGGTGCCCTCCTTAATATCCACCCCCAAGACCCACCCATCCACCCACTTCCTCCCCTCCAAAACCCTCAGTTTGTTTCTCAGTGTCCACAGTCTCTCATGCTTCATCTCCTCCTCAGATTTATCCCAATTCACTTTTCCTTTCCTTCTCCTAATGTCCTGTTATTCCTTATGCTCCACAAGTAAGTGAAACCATATGATAATTGACTCTCTCTGCTTGACTTATTTCACTCAGCATAATCTCTCCCAGTCTCATGGAATGCATCCTTTAGAAGCAAAATAGGTGACTCTGTTTATTCCAGTTAAATGTATTCATATTGTAGAAGCCAAATGTTACCCTTACACTCTTAGAGTTTTTTGGGTGGGATTGGGAACTAAACTCACATAAGACAGAGCAATGGCATGAAGTATGTAAATACATAAGTTTAGCCTGCCTTGGGAGCCCTCAACCAAAGGATGAAGATTCAAACAAATGATGAAACCCATATGCTTTTATAGTAGGTTGAAGAAAAAGAGACAACTGTGGAAAATTAAGGAAACAATGCAAGAAGGATAAAGGAAGATAGGAATTATTTTAAAAAGTATGTTGGCATATAATCCTCTATGTCTCCACTTTGCATGATAAGAATGTTACTTCCCTCCTGGAAGAGGAAGGACATCTTTCATTGAAGAATTTTGTCTCCTGCTTTGGGAAATATGAAGGACAGAGCACGTCATCAGCATCTGCTGCTAAAGTGCCCTTAACTCAAGATAATCAATAATCCAAAGTGGCACATTATCGAGTGGTATGCTTTGAACTTCTTCTTCTCAACTATGTGCTGAGTTAAATAAATGATCAAGTCATTAGTATGCAGACACTAAATCAAGACAGTTTAGGCAAAAGCTTTCTCCTCATGGGTATGCTGCATTGTTTGGCTGATGTGCCTAGAATCCTTCTCAGCGAGGGATCAGGGTTGAAGCTTGCCTTTGGTGCTCTACAAGGTTCCTTTCGGTCATGCTATGATGTTCTGTCAGGCCCTGTGCTTTCTCTCACCTCCCCTTTAGGTGAAGAGCTACTAATCTCTACTGAGGTATTACATGCCTGCCTAAGGAGATACTGCATTTTTATTTAAATAAAGGATTTCTCAAAGTATCAATCTCAAGAAAATAAATATGTAGTTAGGTAGTCCAGGGGTCAAAGAAAGTTATTAGACTAGATTTATTTCATGACTCTCCCAGAACTCCTCAAAATGCATTTATTCAAAGATACTTCTTTTCCTAAGGGTGAGATTGTAATTGCCCTTGCTTTATTCCTTAGGACTGAAGTAGATGTGGAAGCTTTCACATTTTGGGGGCAAAAGCAAGTAGAAGTGTTAAGCAAAATATTAAGGAAAAAATCCTATCGGATATAAAGACTCTTAAAGTCCCATTAATCTACTTGTTTGGAGACAGATTTTAAAACCTCATCATAAATATAGACAGAAATAAAAATCAGAAAACAAAAAGAAACATCTCCATGCCTAAGGGCTTTCTCCCTCAAGTGTTGCTCTAGATTTCTATGTTGGGCATGTGGGAGAAAAACTAAGCATTCACATCTAAGTCACTCTTTAATCAGTCACCAACGCTTGGAAGAACTGCATTTCTTTGAGGTTGAAATATATCTATGCTTAATATATCTATGCTTTCAAATACATGCGTTCTAGAAATCTTTTGAAACTGTCTCATGGGGTGAAAGAGAAAACACTTAAAATCTGATGGGGAAGAAGGCAACATTTTGTAGGGAAATGCCAGAGAATATTTTCTGACTGGAGGCACCTTTGTATCATATACATTTTTACAATTATGCCATCTGTGGCTGCCTAACAAATAAATGAGTTTGAAGAAATTAATTTTGCAAGAAGAATTTGAATATACCATATAAACTGGAAACATCTTATAAACTCACTGGTGTTGATAGCCTGAGATTCATGATGGAATTAAAAAATCTTACACAATTTGGAAAAATCTCCTGATATCATCATATGTCATTGATCTTGTTATTCTATTTCAATAATATTAAGAGTAAAATATGTATTTTATATTTTCCTCTTTTAAAACATATGTCCTCAGGAAGAGTATAGATTATACATCTAACATTTGCTGTGAATAATTAGGTCCCTTGGTTGTATGTCTATCTCTTCTAAAATTGAAGAAGAGGAATTCTTAAAAGCCTACTAACTGAGAATTATATTAAATATTTGTGGTCTAACTCAGAAACAAAGTAGAAATAGTCCAACCTAAAATTCCTAATGTCTTTATAGTTGAGGAACATTTTACATATGGGTATGGTTGGGAAGTCCCACTCCGAGATGGTTCCTGGTTCCTCCACTGGCCCGATCTGGGAACACTGATGGCACAAGTGGGTAAATATTTGCTAGCTAATACACAGAATAAGTAAAGCAACAGAGGCACTCAATCAAGATTTTCTTGGTCATTAACAACAGAAGAGCATGCAGACAGATTAAGCCAAAAGGGAGTGGTGTTATATGGGGTGGATTACCCCTAGACTGGAGTAGTAGTGTGCAGCAGGCCCACACTGGGAACTCAAGCCAGGAGCCAGCTTCAGCCAGAAATCTCATTCTCTCTCTGTCTCTTTCTGCCTGTTTTTCTTTCTCTCCTTTCACTTCTTACTTCCACTTTTGTGAGTGTCTGATCCACCCTTTACTTTCTGCTTATTGATTTTCTGTTCTTGTTTTTGTTCATTTTCATCTTCAAAATTAGAGTCACTCACATTCCATTATGCTAGTCATTCATTTAAAAATAATGGAGATGAATAAATCCCCAGTCCATTTCTAAGAAGTAGATCTTATTGGCCCAATTCAAGTGTAATCAGCTATTGCCAAAATTCTGTCCTGGTCCTTTTAAGAGATGATAGAATACATCTCAGATAATAAGGATCATCATGCTCATTGCAGATATTCTAAAAAGGGTTTGTTTTAGCCTTTCTTTTAGAAAAGAGCCCATAGGTGACAATATGATCCTACAGAGGGTTGCCAATAATTTAATGTGAGATGTAAGCATGATCATACTGTCACTTCTCTCATCCCATCTAGAACCAGTACTGCTTAGACCAATCTGACAGCCAACTGAAGTTCTTTCCCTTTCTTTATTTCCCTCATGTATTTCTTATGACTTTGGGCATATCCTTTACAAATTTGTGGGCATCACTGAAGAAGAGAGTCTCCAAATAGAAGAGAATTACTCTTTATTCAAAGACATAAAGAAGACAGTTATTCACATTTGCTGGAAACTGTAAAGGAGCTATCAACTTTCACTAACTATTTGAGGATCTATGGCAAGTAATCTTTCTATACAATTAAGCAATATGTGAATCCCCTTCCCTTGTTGCTGTGAAGGCTAACTCATTAATCTGAGTCAATTATTTCAAAGACTAGAGTATTGAAAAGTATTGACTTTTACTTGAAGTCATAAAGAATATTGTAACCTGTTAAATAATATGGACTCGTCAATTCAAAATGTGTAATTTTGAGAAATAAATGTGTTTCCAGAAGTATTCAAAATGGTTGTTAAACTGGGGTACATGAATAATTAAATAAGTGAAATAAGGAAGAAAGATAAGAAGAACTAATATGGGAGAACTGTAATGTGATCTGTACAATTTTTGAAAAGAGCACATTGTTGGAGGGTGACTTCAAAATGACAGCTGGAAGAATCCATAAAGGACAGTAATATCTTAAGTACCAGAAATGGAAAACAAAGTAAATAAGACTAGTTGCTTCCTTTTACAAGCTTAGGTCTATTATTCCACAGTCATCAGATCAATAAACATTTGTGGTATATTATGGATGGAGACTGACATAGAGTAAAATATAAAAAGCTAATATTTTAAAAAATGGTTTGATGAAGACTTCCAAATTTAACTCCAACATACTCAGAGCTTGGAAGTTGTAACTTCTATGTTAATAACAAGAAAAAACTGGGCAAACTGAAAGTTATTTTTCTTGAGCCCATAAGAGAACTGAGGTTGCAAGGAAAACTATCAACTCAGAGGAAAACTATCACTTAGGAATTGAAAGAGAAAGGAACACCCAGAGGGACACAACAACTGACAACTGCTTTATCTGGAACAGAAGTCATAGGGGCATAATATAGTAGGAACATTTAAGCGGCAATTTTGATGGATTGCTGGGAAATAAGTGAGTGTTAGCATGACAGCAAGACACTCCTTGGGGGTTGCAATGTTGGGGGGGTCAATAAATTTTCATAATGTCTACTTACTTTTAGTACCTCTCCATTTCTTATGATGAAGATCTGATAAATAATACTTGCATGGCTCTATTATGAAGAGAGGAAGAATCATGAAATTCACTCAATTTTCACAACAAATGTCTATACTCTAGGGAAATAATTTTGGCAAGCATGTTCTCAGCTTGTGTAAACATTCATCTTATTCTATCTGCCTCTATCCTTCCTATTTCACCTAAGGAGGTAGTAAATTCTCAACATGGGGCAGTAACTGATAACTGGATCAAAATATTATAGAATGCCACTCCACCACACCACAATACCTGTGGGGATCTAGTATAAAAAAAAAAAATAGGAGTAGGCTGAAACTACAAAGAAAGGTTTAAAACCCCAAAAAGTACTTAGGGGAGTCCAAAGTCAAAGAGGAGACAAAACAAAGACAAATAAAGAAATTTGAAGCTTCTCACAGTTGGGGCTACATAATTCACTAAACACAGTCCAACTCTAGCCAGTTCACATAAATCTTCACACTGAAACTTTATCTGTGTTAATTCCAAGAACCCTATAGAGTATAAACTTTCAACAAAAACAATAAATCATAAGGCATGCAAAAAACAATCATTAGTCTGTAAAGGCAACAAAAGTATCAGAACCAGACTAAAACATGAACAGATGATGGAATTGTCAGCTAGGGAATTTTAAAAATCTATAATTAATATGTTAAGAGCTTTCATGGAAAAGAGCACACAAAAATAAATGGACAATATAAGCAGAGAAATAGAAACTAAAACAGAACAAAACAGAGGGGCCCTCTGTACCCCAATATTCATAGCAAAATGGCCACAGTCACCAAACTGTGGGAAAAGCCAAGATGCCCTTCAATGGACGAATGGATAAGGAAGATGTGGTCCACATACATTATGGAGTATTATGCCTCCATCAGAAAGAATGAATACCCAACTTTTATATGGACAGAACTGGAAGAGATTATGCTGAGTTAAATAAGTCAAGCAGAGAGAGTCAATTATCATATGGTTTCACTTATTTGAGGAGCATTAGAAATAACACAGAGGACATGGGGAGATGGAGAGGAGAAGGGAGTTGAGGGAAATTGGAGGGGAAGACAAACCATGAAAGACTATGACTCTGAAAACCAATCTGAAGGTTTTGAAGGGGTAAGGGGTGGGAGGTTGGGTGATCCTGGTGGTGGGTATTATGGAGGGTACATATTGCATGGAACACTGGATGTGGTGCATAAACAATGAATTCTGGTACACTGAAAAGAAATTTTAACATAAAAAATTATTAAAAAACAATAAAAATGCTAGAAATAATGGTGAGTGGGTGTCTCAGCCAGTTAAGCATCTGCCTTTAGCTCAAGTCATGATCTCTGAGTACTGGTATTAAGCTCCTTATCAAGCTCCCTGATCAGCTAGGAATCTGCTTCTCTCTCTGACCATCCTTCCTCTTGTGTTCTCTCTCTCTCCATCACTCTCTCTTTCTCAAATAAATAAATAAAATATTTTTTAAATACTAGAAATACAAAAACACTGTAACAGAAATACAAATGCTTTTCATGGGCTCAATAGTGAACTTGATGTATCTGAGGAAAGAATCAGTGAGCTTAAAGATAATCAAAAGAGATTTCCTAAACTGGAACAAAAATAGAAAAAAAAAAGAATTTAAACAAAAAAAAGTACCAATTTCAAAAGGTATAAAATTGAGATTTGTTATAATAGAAGAAAAACAGATGGACTGGAAAAAATATTTAAAGTAATAATGACAAAGAATTTTCCAAAGTCAATCACAGACATCAACTACAAAACCAGAAAGCTCAAGGAACATCAAATATGAAAAGCACATTAAAAAAAAAGGAAAACACTATGCATATCTAAGATTATTTAATTCAAATGATAGAAAAGGAAAAGTCCTTAAAAGCAAAATAAAATGTTAAAAACCTTGTCAGGAAAAGAATATGGATAACAATTACAAAATATCTTCCAACAGAAACCATGTGTACAAGAAAAAAGTAGAGTAAAAGTTTTAAAGAAAAAAAAAAAAAAACCTACCAATCTAGATTTTGACATCAAAAGATGTATTCAGACAAATAATGATAGATGATAGGTGATGACAAAAGATAGATGATTAGATAGATATAGATAGATATAGATCAATCTTTGCAAAGTGAAGGAGAAATAAAGATTTTATCATACAAACAAAACTGAGGAAGTTCATTATAGTCAGACAAGCTCTGAAAAAAATGTGAAAAGAACTTCAGGTATAAGAAAAATTATATATATGTAATTGGATGTATATAAATAAGGAGATCACTAGAAAATGAATAAATGAAAACAAATTTAAATATAAAGAATGCAATAGTTTTGATTTTTTGAAAGAGGTAAAATGGCAGAGGAGCAGCAGATTGAAAATACATCAAGTAGCAGGAGTTCAGCTAGTTATCAAACCATTCTGAGCACCCACAAACTCAACAGGAGATAGAAGAGAAGAAGAGCAGCAATTCTAGAAACAGAAAATCAACCACTTTCGGAAAGGCAGGACTTGCAGAGAAGTGAATCCAATGCAAGGAAGGGGCAGCTCCCGGTAAGCAGCAGAGCAGTGGAGCACAAAATCAGAACTTTTAGAAGTCTGCTCCACTGAGGGATATCGCTCCAGAGGCTATGTGGGGGTGGAGCCCTCAGAGAGAGGATGTGGTCTCAGGACCCAGGGGGTCATTGAAAGATTGGGGGTGTCTGAGTGTGGCAGAGCTCCCAGGTATCGGAGTGGGGAAGCTGACTACAGAGACAAAGTTGAAGAGTGAACTCTCAGCTTGGGGTAACCTTAAACCATGATCCACGGTATGGTCAGACCACTGATCTTTGAGCGGGGACCCTATAAGTGGCAGATACAGGGAGAATCACCTACCTCCTCTGGAGGCTGGAATCTGCTGGGTTTGGAGACTCCATAGGAGGCTGTGCATCAGAGACAGAAAGGCTCGGTCACAGGCCAGGTAAGCCCAGAGCATGGCTGGATATCAGAAAGACGGGAGACATTGACCCCTTTTCTCTGAAGGCACACTGAGGAGTGGGGCCCCAAGCTCTCAGCTCCTCCAGGCCAGAGATTGGGAGGCCGCCATTCTCATTTCCATCTTCTTGAGCTCTACGGAAAGTGTTCAGGAAGAAAAACTCCTGAGAGCAAACTCGAGGAGATTTCTTAGCATTTCTTGGATTTCTTAGATTTCTTAGATTTCTTAGCCTGGGCCCTGGCAAGGGTGGTGCAATTCTGCCTTGAGCAAAGACATTTGAGAATCACTACAACAGGCCAGAAGATTAGCAAGAATATCCAGCCAAGACCAAGTTCACCGATCAAGGATAACACGGAACTCCAGAGATAGGGG
This sequence comes from Taxidea taxus jeffersonii, assembly GCA_003697995.1. Classification (NCBI taxonomy): domain Eukaryota; kingdom Metazoa; phylum Chordata; class Mammalia; order Carnivora; family Mustelidae; genus Taxidea; species Taxidea taxus. The sequence goes on from ML102931.1 coordinate 117,903, forward strand.
AAAGCAATGCATGGGATTCATGGCTTTCTACCCATGATCCTTTAGTCTTGCAAAGTTAAATTAACTTTTATCTTATTTTTTTTCTTATTCTAATTTTTTAACTTGTCTTCCTTCCTCTTTTAACATTTTTAAACTAGTTTACCTTAATAATACCTTTCTGAGAAAAAAAATCTGTTTAAACTTTCATTATTATAGTCATATTTTATCCTTCATTGTATTTAACCTTACTTTTTGTATACATATAGGCTTTTTATTTCTAAAAAAATTTGGGATACAATTTTTTATCCTAGATCAAAATATACCCTAAATCTTCAGGGTAAATACCCAGTAGTGCAATTGCTGGGTCATAAGCAATGTCCACAATAGCCAAGTTATGGAAAGAACATAGATGTCCATCAACAGATGAATGAATAAAGAAGTGGTATATATATACAATGGTATACTATGCAGCCATCAAAAGAAATGAAATCTTACCATTTGCAACAACATGGATGGAACTAGAGTGTATTATGCTTAGCAAAATAAGTCAACTGGAGAAAGACAACTATCACATGATCTTCCTGATATGAGGAAGTGGAGATGCAATGGGGGTGGGGGTTAAGGTGCTAGGAAAAGAAACAATGAAACAAGATGGGATCGGGAGGGAGACAAACCAAAAGAGAGTTTTAATGTCATAAAACAAACTGATGGGGGTGGGAGGGAGAGGGGTTGGGAGAGAGTAGTGGGGTTACATTATATGTTTAAATAAAAAAGCTTAAAAAATTATATATATATATAATATATATATATTTATATATATATAATATATATTTAGTCTTTAGTCTCTAGTCTAGTCTCTTAGTCTCTAGTCTCTAGCCTGAGCACATTCTCTCGCCCATTTTTTTCCACTTTCTTTTTACAATCAATGTGTTTTATCAATTACTTTTTTAGAATTTTCTTTTTAATTTTCATCTTTACAGTCATATCCCATCCCTTCATCAGGTTTACCCTTATTTTTGTATATATATAAGTTTTTCATTCTTTAAAATTTTGGGAGACAGTTTTTTCTAAGACCAAAATACAACCAAAATCAAGTGGGTGGCTCTGTTCTATTCACCATTCTAATATGTATGTGTATGTATATATATATATATTTTTTTTTCCTAATTTCTTTTTACTCCCTCTCTTCTCCCCCCTCCAGGTTTGGAGTCTCCTCAGACTTGATTAACATATATTTTTCTGGGGTTTTTGCCACCATTAGGATTTTATTCTCTCATCGCTTCTCGGCCTTTTGGCTAAGATCAAGTGTAGTATTTTATTCTCTCATTCATTTATTCTTATCTGGATAAAATGGCAAGGTGGAAAAATTCGCCAAAAATACAAAACAAAACAAAATGAAATAAAGCACAAGAAGCAGTACCAATAGCTAGGAACCTAATCAACACAGACATCAGTAACATGTCAGATCTAGAGTTCAGAATGACGATTCTCAAGGTGATAGCTGGGCTTGAAAAAAGTACAGAGGATATTAGAGAAACACTGTCTGGAAAAATAAAATCCTTTTCAGGAGAAATTAAAGAACTAAAATCTAACCAAGCTGAATTTTAAAAAAAAGGAATTAATGAGGCACAATCAAGAATGGAGGCTCTTACTGCTAGGATAAATGAAGAAGAAGAGAGAATTAATGATATAAAAGATCAAATGATAGAGAATAAAGAAGCTAATCAAAAAAAAAAAACGAGGGGAGAATTCAAGAGATAAGTGATATCATAAGATGAAACAATATTAGAATAATTGGAATTCCAGAAGAAGAGGAAAGAGGGAGGGGGCAGAAGGTATATTGGAGCGAATTATAGTGGAGAATTTCCCTAATATGGCAAAAGGAACAAGTATCAAAATACAGAAGGCACAGAGAACCCCACTCAAAATCAATAAAAATAGGCCCACACCTTGTCATCTAATAGTAATACTTACTAGTCTTAGTGACAAAGAGAAAATCTTTAAAGCAGCTCAGGACAAGAAGTCTGTAACATACAATGGTAGAAATATTAGACTGGTAGCAGTCTTATCCACAGATACCTAGCAGGCCAAAAAGAACTGGCATGATACATTCGAGCACTAAATGAGAAAAATAAACAGCCATGAGTGCTATATCCTGCTAGGCTATCATTGAAAACAGAAGGAGAGATAAAAAGCTTCCAGGAGAAAGAAAAATCGAAAGAATTTGCAAACACCAAACCAGCCCTACAGGAAATATTGAAAGGGTCCTCTTAGCAAGGAGAGAGCCAAAAAGTAGTAGACCAGAAGGGAACAGAGACAATATACAATAACAATCACCTTATAAGCAATACAATGGCACTAAATTCATATCTCTCAATAGTTACCCTGAACATAAATGGGCTAAATGCCCCAATCAAAAGACACAGGGTTTCAGAATGGATAAAAAAACAAAACCCATTAATATTATGTCTGCAAGAAACTCATTTTAGCCCTGAAGATACCTCCAGATTTAAAGTGAGGGGGTGGAAAACAATTTACCACGCTAATGGACATCAAAAGAAAGCTGGGGTGGCAATCCTTATATCAGATCATTAGATTTTAAGCCAAAGACTATAATAAGAGATGAGGAAGGACACTATATCATACTCAAAGGGTCTGTCCAACAAGAAGATCTAACAATTTTAAATATCTATGCCCCTAACATGGGAGCAACCAACTATATAAACCAATTAATAATGAAATCAAAGAAACACATCAACAATAATATAATAATAGTAGGTGACTTTAACACCCCCCTCACTGAAATGGTCAGATCACCCAAGCAAAAGATCAACAAGGAAATAAAGGCCTTAAATGACACACTAGGCCAGAGGGATATCACAGATGTATTCAGAATATTCCATCCCAAAACAACAAAATACACATTCTTCTCTAGTGCACATAGAATAATCTCCAGAATAGATATCATCCTTGTTCACAAATCAGATCTCAAATGTTATCAAAAGATTGGGATCATTCCCTGCATATTTTCAAACCACAATGCTCTGAAGCTAGAACTCAATCAGAAGACAATAGTTGGAAAGAACTCAAATACATGATGCTATAGAGCACCCTACTAAAAAATAAATGGGTCAACCAGGAAATTAAAGAAGAATTGAAAAAATTCATGGAAACCAGTGATAGTGAAAACACAGCTATTCAAAATCTGTGGGACACTGCAAAGTCAGTCCTGAAAGTAAAGTATATAGCCATATAAGCCTTCCTCAAGAAACAAGAAAGGTCTCAAGTACACAACCTAACCCTACACTTAAGGAGATAGAGAAAGAATAGCAAAGAAAGCCTAAACCCATCAGAAGAAGAGAAATAATAAAGATCAGAGCAGAAATCAATGAAATAGAAACTAAAAGAACAGTGCAACAAATCAATGAAACTAGGAGCTGGTTCTTTGAAAGAATTAATAAGATTGATAAACCCCTGGCCAGACTTATCAAGAAGAAAAGAGAAAGGACCCAAATAAATACCAGGAATGATAGAAGAGAGAGCACATAAAACACCAAAGAAATACAAACAATTATGAGGAACTATACACCAGCAAATTTGACAATCTGGAATAAAGGGATGCATTCATAGAGACATATAAACTACCAAAACTGAACCAGGAAGAAACAGAAACCTGAACAGACCCATAACTAGCAAGGAGATTGAAGCAGTCATCAAAAATCTCCCAACAAACAAGAGCCCAGGGCCAGTCAGCTTCCCAGGGGAATTCTACAAATATTTAAAGAAGAATTAGTACCTATTCTCCTGAAACTGTTCCAAAAAATAGAAATGGAAGGAAAACTGCCAGATTCTTTTTATGAAGCCTGTATTACCTTGATCCCAAAACCAGACAAAGACCCATCAAAAAGAGAATTACAGACCAATATCCTTGAAGAACACAGATGTGAAAATTCTCACCAAAATACTAGCCAATAGGATCCAACAGTACATTAAAAGGATTATTCACCACCACCAAATGGGATTTATTGCAGGGCTGCAGGATTGTTCAACATCCACAAATCAATCAATGTGATATAATGCATCAAGAAAGAACAAGAACCATATGATACTCTCAATAGATGCTGAAAAAGCATTTGACAAAGTAAAACATCCTTTCTTGATCAAAACTCTTCAAAGTATAGGAATAGAGGCTACATACCTCAATATCATCAAAGCCATTGATGAAAAACCCACGGTGAAATATTATTCTTAATGGGGAAAAACTGAGAGCTTTTCAACTAAGATCAGGAACATGACAGTGATATCCACTATCACCACTGCTATTCAACATAGTACTAGAAGTCCTAGCCTCAGCAATCAGACAACAAAAAGAAATTAAAGGCATCCAAATTGGAAAAGAAGTCAAACGCTCACTCTTTGGGGATGATATGGTACTTTACGTGGAAAATCCTAAAGACTCCACTCCAAAACAGCTAGAACTTATACAAGAATTCAGTAAGTGTCAGGATATAAAATCAATGCACAGAAATCAGTTGCATTTCTATACACCAACAACAAGACAGAAGAAAGAGAAATTAAAGAGTCAATCCCATTTACAATTGCCCCCAGTACCATAAGATACCTAGGAATAAACTTAACCAAAGAGGCAAAGAATCTGCTCAGAAAACTATAAAATACTCATGAAAGAAATTGAGGAAGAAACAAAGAAATGGAAAAATGTTCATGCTTATGCATTATGAGAACAAATATTGTGAAAATGTCTATGCTACCTAAAGCAATCTACATGTTTAATGAAATCCCTATCAAAATACCATCCTTTTTCTTCAAAGAAATGGAACAAATAATCCTAAAATTTTATGGAACCAGAAAAGACCTGGAATAGCCAGAGGAATGTTGAAAAAGAAAGCCAAAGTTGTCAGCCTCACAATTCCAGACTTAAAACTCTATTACAAGGCTGTTATCATCAAGACAGTATGGTACTGACACAAAAACAGACACATAGATTAATGGAACCGAATAGAGAGCCCAGAAATAGACCCTCAACTCTATGGTCAACTCATCTTCAACAAAGCAGGAAAGAATGTCTAATGGAAAAAAGACAACCTCTTCAAAAAATGGTATTGGGAAAATTGGACAGCTACATGCAGAAAAATGAAACTGGACCATTTCCTTACACACACACAAGAATAGACTCAAAATGGATGAAGGTCCTCAATGTGAGACAGGAATCCATCAAAATCCATGAGGAGAATGCAGGAAGCAACCTCTTTGACCTCAGCCACAGCAACTTCTTCCTGGAAACTTCACCAAAGGCAAGGGAAGCAAGGGCAAAAACGAACTATTGGGACTTCATCAAGATCAAAAGCATTTGCACAGCAAAGGAAACAGTCAACAAAACCAAAAGACAACTGACAGAGTGGGAGAAGATATTTGCAAATGACATATCAGATAAAGGGCTAGGATCCAAAATCTATAAATAACTTATCAAACCCAACACCCAAAAAACAAATAATCCAATTAAGAAATGGTCAGAGGATATGAATAGACATTTCTGCAAAGAAGACATCCAGATGGCCAACAGACACATGAAAAAGTGCTCCACATCACTGGGCATTAGGAAAATACAAATCAAAACCACAAGGAAATACCACCTCACACCAGTCAGAATGGCTAAAATTAACAAGTCAGGAAATGACAGATGTTGGAGAGGATGCAGAGAAAGGGGAACCCTCCTACACTCTTGGTGGGAATGCATGTTGGGTAGCCACTCTGGAAAACAGCATGGAGGTTCCTCAAAAAGTTGAAAATAGAGCTATCCTATGACCCAGCAATCGCACCTCTGGGTATTTACCCTAAAGATACAAATGTAGTATCCAAAGGGGCATATGCACCCGAATGTTTATAGCAGCAATGTCCACAATAGCCAAACTATGGAAAGAACATGGATGTCCATCAACAGATGAATAGATAATGCACATGTGGTATATACATGCAATGGAATACTGGGCAGCCATCAGAAGAAATGAAATCTTGTCATTTGCAATGATGAGGATGGAACTAAGGGGTATTATGCAGAGTGAAATAGGTCAATCAGAGAAAGACAATTATCATATGATCTCCATGATACGAGGAATTTGAGAGCAGAGTGGGGGATTTGGGGAGTAGGGAAGGAAAAAATGAAACAAGATGGGATCCAGGGGGAGACAAACCATAAAAGACTCTTAATCTCACAAAACAAACTGAGGGTTGCTCGGGGAAGGGAGTATGGAGGGGGCGGTTGGGTTATGGACTTGGGGAGGGTATGTGAAATGGTGAGTCCTGTGATGTGTGTAAGCCTGACTATTCACAGACCTGTACCCCTGGGACAAATAATACATTATATGTTAATAAAAAGAATAAATAACTTAATTAATTAAAAATTAGAGCAGAATTCAGTAAAATTTAAAACAGGAAAATATGGAAAAGTAATGAAGACAAAACCTTTTAAAAGATCAATGAAATTAATAAACTCTCAATTTATTGTGAAAAATGGAGAGAAGACACAATTTAGCAAAATTATAAACAAAAAAGATATCACCACTATTGAGTCCTTAAAAAAGAAAATACAATAATATTACCAACAACAAATATACATGTAACTATAGCAATAATAACAGTAAGTGTTAATGAATTAAACTATCCAACTTATTAGGTTGAATTTGTAAAAATATGCTGTTTACAGGATATTAACTTATTTCTTTAAGATTTATTTATTTATTTGGGAGAGAGTAAGAGTAAGAGGACTCACCATTGAACCAAGAGCCCAAGGTTGGGCTTGATCTCAGGACCCATGAGATCATGACCTAAGCCAAAACCAAGAATCACTCAACTGACTGAGCCACCCAGGCACCCCAAGAGACTCACTTTAGATCAAAGATTCAGATACTGAGAGTAAAATGACATAAAAAATACATTATAAAATGATCAACCACAAGAAAGCTGGAGCAGCTAGAAAAATATTACACAAATTAGACTTCAGTCTAAGGAAATGGTAGTAGAGAAAGATAGGGACATTGTATAATGGTGAAAGGATCAATCCTATAGGAAGCTACAACAATTATATACATATATAAACCTAAAAATAGAGTCTCAATATACATGAAACAAATACTGACAAAAATAAAGAGGAAAATAGACAAAGCAGTAATAGTTGGAGACTTCAGTAATTCACTTTCAAAATGGAGAGAACCAATAGACCAAAGATCAAGAAGGAAATGGAAGGCTTGAATAACACTGTAACACTAAACTAAATAGATGTAACAAGTGTAGAGAGCACTTCACCTAACAAAAACAGCATATATATTCTTCTCACATGCACATAGAATATTCTTAAGAAAAGATGATATGGTAAGCCATAGATAAATCTCAATAAATTAATTAAGTTAAAAATAAAAGTAATACAAGTATGTTCTCTGAACACAGTGAAATAGATCAGAAATCAGCAGTAAGAAAAAAATTTGAAAAAAATTACAAATACAAGGAAATTAAGCACACATCATTAATAATAAATTAGTCAAGGAAAATTCAAAAATGATTACAAAATATTTTGAGATGACCAAAAATGAAGACACAATACAGCAAAACTTAAGAGAGAGGAAATATTACATTCCCTAGTAGCAACATACACCACATACTCATACCTTAATATCTACTGTCATTCTCCAATAAAAGGAACCTGAGCTCCTTGGAGAAATGTCTGATTCTAATATTGAGACACCAAATATATAAACCTGATATGCAAGAAAGAAAACAAGTACTTTTGTTTTAAAGTATTTTTTAAGAAAGTAAAACAGAACAGAACAATAATGAGATATGCCAGGAAGATGTAGAAACCACCAAAAGAGCTTCCAATGGCCAAATCTTGGCCAATTTTAACAATAGAATAAACAAGTCAAATTATAAAATAAATATCTATGAATCTGGAGACATAAATATCAAATACATAAATAAAAGAGGTAAAAATACACACGGCTTCCATGAAGAAGGATTTCAAATAATCCAGGTACATATCTGGTTCTCAAGATGGTATAGAGCACAATTCCTCACACCTTAAGTGGTTTATAAACATTATGAATTGTCCTTAAATATTTTTGTACACAATCTCTCTTTTTTGTTATGGCTGCTATTTTTCATTATGTATATTATTTGATCTATTCAGCTTCTTGGGGTATTTATTTTATTTATTTTATTTTTTATTTTTTTTGTTTTGTGTGTAGTGTCTTTAAATATCATTTATTTAAATATATCAATCCTAAAGATATGATAGATAGACACTATCCCAGGTTTTGTTTTCAGTTTAAATATCAGTGACATGCCTAAAGCCCTTCAGCCCATACATCTGAATTACTCCTTTTAAATGGAAGAAAGGAAAGCAAATATAAAATCAATACATTATCTCTTTTGAAAACAGAAATACTTTATCATCTGTCAAAAGCTTCATCAAAGTGGGAGAAATACACATCCCTAGATTTAGAAAATACATCAAACTGTGGTCAGGTAATTGGTATGTGTGTGAGTTCAAGATAAGAATGAAGAAACTGGTGAATTTTTAAAAGTGATGATATTTTCTTAGAAAAATTAAATATCCATTCAGTCTTCACACAGGGAAATAGGACTATGAATATGAAGTTATTTGATCCTCTGAGAGCAAGGTTAGCATGCATGTCAAATGTCTAGAGGAAAAAGTGATTACTTCTTAAATCACTTTTTACTAAAACCATGAGAAATAAACCTCAAATATATATGTCACAGGGACTTCTAGTACAGTCAGGATAGAGTAGACTGATCTGTTCCTGCATCTCCCCAATTATAAACCCTGGAAATAATGCAAAAGAGAACCAAAAAAGGAAATATAAAAGGTAGAAAAAAAAGAAGGCCTTTTAACTGAAGGAACAAGTAGAGTTCTTACTCTAACAAGTGTGTCTTACAACCTCCACACGCAACAGGAAAAGGTGACTCAGGCCTGGTCTGTGGCTCCCAGTTGAGCATCTAAGGCAACCCTAGTAGAATTATTCTTACTCCACTTTAAATGAGTACCATCCACCAAAAAAAAAAAAAAAAAAAAAAAAAAAAGAATCCCACAAAAAGACCAAGGGTGATGCACTGGAAACCACACTAACAATAACAAGATAAGTAGAAAGTGCTCTCTTTATCTGACAGGCCTGAGACTCTCTCCCCACACCTAGGGAAACTGCACAATTGGGGATAATGGGCAAGGGGGATGTCACTACAGGGCACTCCCAGGGCAGGGAGTCTCTATTACTGCAGGTGTAAAATGACTCTACCCCACAAAGAGATATCAGGCAGCCAGGGGCCTCCAAGAATGAAGAGTTCACCATCACCAAAAACACAAAAGAAAACAAAAAAAACCTAACTTACCTATTAAGCTATCCTTGGCAATTTGGAGCCAAAAACTCCTTTTTCCCATTAGAGGACACACCAGGCAGTCTCTGCAAGCAGCATCAGTAGAAACCAGTAGGAGCACTGTTAGCATGATATAAATTAAGCACCCCAAATGGCATGAAAAATTATCTGAAAATTAAAATATCATAAGAAACAGCCAACAAAAAAGGTCAGAACATGTGTTCTAAACCTAACAGAGTGATTGCATCCTAAAGTAAATGAAATGGGGTCTGGAACTTCCTAAAATAAAAACCCAAATACCCAGCAAAAAATGGACAAATATCCACCAGACAAAGAACCTGAAAAATAACCACTTGAAAGAGAAAAGACATAAAAAAGCATGTAAAAAACCAAGATGAATTAGATGTTTGGATCATTTAACATGGATTTTAAACAACTATGGTTTTTTAAAACAAAGATTCAAAAGATAATTACAAATTCTCTTGAAACAAATGAGAACAAAAGAGTCCCAGAAAAACATGAAAGTTATTAAAAAAGGACTGATGCATGCCTGGGTTACTCAGTGAAGTAAGCATCCAGCTCGTGGCTTCAGCTCAGGTAGTAATCTTGGGGTCATGGTATCAGGTCCTGCATCAAACGCTTCACTCAGTGGGAAGTCTTCTTGATGGTCCTCTGCCTCTGTTCCTCCCTCCACTTGTGCATGCACACACATTCTCTCTGCTCTTTCTCCCTCAAAAATAAATAAATAAAATAATTTTTAAAAACATTTTATTTATTTGACAGAGAGTGAGAGACAGAGAGGGAACACAAGCAGGAGGAGTTATAGAGAGAGAAGCAGGCCCCTGGCTGAGCAGGGAGCCCAATGCAGGGCTCGATCCCAGAACCTTGGGATCATGACCTGAGAGGAAGGCAGACACTTTATGACTTAACCACCCAGGCACCCCAAATAAATAGAAGAACCCAATGGAAATTGTAAAACTGAAAAATAAAATTAAAAATTAAAAAAATCAGGTGTGCTTAACAGTGGAATGGAGATGACAGAAGATAGAAAGTGAATTTAAGAATGGGTCAAAAGAATTTACCCAACTTGAACAACAGTAGGAAAATAAACTGAAAATAAAAATTAACAGTGTCAGGGACCCATGGTAGAAGTAGAAAATATCCAAAATTCATATGACTGGAGTCTCATAAGAAGAGGAGGAATATTGTTGGATTGAAAAAGCATTTGATGGCTAAAATTAACAAGTCAGGAAATGACAGATGCTGGCGAGGATGTGGAGAAAGGGGAACCCTCCTACACTGTTGGTGGGAATGCAAGCTGGTGCAACCACTCTGGAAAACAGCATGGAGGTTCCTCAAAAAATTGAAAATAGAGCTACCTTATGACCCAGCAATTGCACTACTGGGTATTTACCCTAACGATACGAATGTAGTGATCCAAAGGGGCACATGTACCCGAAAGTTTATAGCAGCAATGTCCACAATAGCCAAGTTATGGAAAGAACCTAGATGTCCATCAACAGATGAATGGATAAAGAAGAGGTAGTATATATATACAATGGAATACTATGCAGCCATCAAAAGAAATGAAATCTTATCATTTGCGACGACATGGATGGAACTAGAGAGTATTATGCTTAGCAAAATAAGTCAACTGGAGAAAGACAACTATCACATGATCTCCCTGATATGAGGAAGTGGAGATGCAACGGGGGTGGGGGTTAAGGTGGTAGGAAAAGAAAAAATGAAACAAGATGGGATCGGGAGGGAGACAAACCAAAAGAGACTCTTAATGTCATAAAACAAACTGAGGGGGGTGGGGGGGAGAGGGGTTGGGAGAGGGTGGTGGGGTTACATTATATGTTTAAATAAAAAAAAGCTTAAATAAAAAAAATGCAAAAAAAAAAGTAAAAGCATTTGAAGAAATAGAAATAAAACATACTACAACTGTAAAAAAAAGAAAAAATCACACATTCCACAAACCGAGCAATGTCAAATAAAATAGAAACAATTAAGTCTATGCCAAAGCATGTCAAAATTAAAATTCTGAAAGCTATACACAAAAAAGATATCACAAAATTAGTCAGAAATAAATAATGTATGACCTGCTGAGGAATATCAATTCAATTTATTGCATTTTTCTCCTCTGGATCATGGAGGTCAGAAGGAAGTGCTATACCTTTTAGGTACTAAAAATAAAGAAACGCCAAACACATTAAGTACATCTGACAAGACTTTTCTTTAAGAAGGAGGAAGAAATAAAGACTGTGCTCAGTAAAGTATAACTAAAATAATTTGTCACTAAAAGAAATTATTAAAAAATGTTCTTCAAAAACATAGGAAATGATAAAAGAAGAAATATTGGAGAAACAACAAAAAAAAAAAGAAGAGGAAACCAAAATATGGGGAGTCATATTAAACAATACCTCTAATGAGTTTGGTAAATCATTTGTGATGATTGACACACAATTTATAAAATGATACAATATTCAAGACAGTGATATTTAAAACTATGAAGTATAAACAGACACAAAGAAAAAAATTAACAATGCAATTAAAGTGGACTATGATGTAATATATCTATCACTGAGAGCAACATCTATAAGGAATTAAAAGACACACTCACAAAGACTATAAATAAGTCAAGATGAAATCCTAAAGAAATGTGTGTAAGTAATCAATAAAAATATTCAAAAAGAGAAATAAGAGCAGAAAATTAAGAATCAGATAAAATTCTTAAGAATTTCAATAATTTCCTTACATTTAAAAGGTCTAAGTACAGCACTTCAAAGAGAGAGACTAACAAAGTAAATTTTAAAAACAGTCTCAAATATGTGCTGTTTATAAGAAACTCACTTCAAATGCAACAAAATAGGTAGATTGAAGGGGAAAGGATGAGAAAAGTTGTATCATGTGAAAATTAATTTTCAGGCTCTCTATAATAATACCTGATAAAGTAAAATTGCAATAAGAAATTCCTAGACCCAAAGAAGAGTAATATATGTAAGGTTTTATAGGGTAGATAAACACGATACCAGGCGACATAGGCACAAGGCAAGATTTATTAAAGGCGCCCTTGAGTGAGGTTCCCCGACTCCAGAGAGGAGAGCTGGGGAAGTCACACTGGGAGTGGGTTGGGGGAGTCTTTTATCTGGCTAAGGTAGGGCATGGGTTCACATTCATACATGGTAAGGTATTTATTGATCGGAGGGTATGGGGAGTCCTGATGTTCCTGTTTCTTGCATAGGTAATCAGGTTACTTATGGTGATGTATCATTGGCATACGTCCTTCTGGTGGGAGAGTCATGGATTAAGGAAGGGGGTGGCCTGGAAGATGGCAGCCCTGTTGACACTTTTATTGTTCCTCCTGCATTCCTGGAGCTGCTGACCCAACATTCTGACCTTTTTGGTGTAATAGGGGAGGCAATTCAGATCTGGCTACTTCCTGCGGGCAAGGGGGCATTGTTATAGGGTCTTTTATATGTGGGTAGGTGGGTATAGGGATGCAGGAGGAGTTGGTTAACAGTGACCCTGGAAACCTCATGGATGTGATCCTGAATGAAGCGAAGAACGTAAGGGGTGATTAGTAACAGTAGCCAAAGGAGAATAAGTGGATTTAGGATTGGGAGGAGCCAGGTCGTCAAGGGGGAGAGCCACTATTGAGAGGGGTTGTTCCAGGGCGGGGCTGGCTATGGAGGGAGTCAGGAACTTTTGCCAATTTGATATTGATTTTGACTATACCGGATTTATCGATATAGTAACCGCATTCTTCATTGAGGAACATGCAGGTTCCTCCCTTGCTCGCGGTGAGAAGGTCTAGGGATCGTCGATTTTGTAGAGCTACCTGGATCGCTGAGGTAATCTGCCATTGTAGGGATGCCAAGGACTCGGCTGAGGCCTCAATAGCTGTTCGGAGATGTTAGGATAAATCTCGGGTAGCATCTATGGAGTGAGCTAGGGCCCCGGTGTCCAGGCCGGTGGCTACTAAGGAAGATGCTAAGGAGACCCTGATGACCAGGGAAAGAAATACAGCCCTCTTCCATCGGGGGAGGGGGGTGGAGAGGACAGCCATTTCTGCTAGGTTGGCACGCTCCAGGCTGGCAATCTATGGTGACCAGCTGACTAGATGGTGTAGAGTCCCCATGGATCCAAATTTCCACTAGGAAGAAGTATCACCTGAACCCAGGGTCACCGGAGGGGAGCTATGGGGGGGGGGGTGTTGGAAAGAGGAGAGTGAGGAGAAGTGGTGTGGGAAATCCACAACTGCATGGGCCCCAGGGTCTGGGAAGTCCAGCCATCCTGTGGTGGAGTTTACTTTAGGCTGGAGATGTGTACTCATGGGTGGTGTTCCAGAAGTTATGCTGCAGTGGGATTTGTAAGAACAGTACGGGGGCCAGTCCACCTGGGCTGTAAAGGACTTTGGGTGAAATTCTCATAGGAGAACCTGGTATCTGAGATTTAGAGCCTGGGGGAAGTCTCCACTGGGGCTGTAGGAGGTGGGGATGGTCGCATCTGCATAAGCCTGTAAAAGGGCTTGAGGGAGAGTCAGATAGGGCAGATAAAATAGGAGGGGTGGAGGAGAAGCAGGGAGGTTGGGATTGAGTAGGAAGGGCCTGTGGTACAGGAGCTCAAAGGCGCTGAGTCTGAGGGGCGGAGAGGAGAGGCCCTAAGGCAGGTGTGTGCTAGTGGGAGAAGGATTGGCCAAGAGAGGTGGGTTTCAAAAGGGAGTTTGATGAGTTGTTCCTTGAGGAGGACATTGGCCCTCTCAACCTTACCTGAGGATTGAGGGTGATAAGAGATACGGAGTTTCCAGGTGATGTTGAGGCTCTCGGAGATTTGTTGTGTGATGCTGGAGATGAAAGGCTAGTCTGTTGTCCAATTGTAGGGCTCGAGGGAGTCCAAATCTCAGGATGATGTGTTCAGTGAGAACTACGGCAACCACGTCTGCTGTTTCCCTAGCGGTGGGGAATGCCTTGATCCAGTCTATGAAGGTGTCCACAAGAGTTAGTAGGTATCTGAAGGTTTTGTGTTGAGGCATGTGAGTGAAGTCAAGTTGCCAGTCCTCACCTGACTGATACCTGTGGAGCTGATGGGTGGGTCCCCATCTGCAGAGGCTGCCCTGGGCGTTGACTGCATTCTGCAGGCCTGGTGTACCTCCTTGATGGTCTTTTGGAGGAGGGGGTTGTGAAAGAGAAGTTGGAGAAATTGGTATAGGGCCTTCAAACCGATGTGAAGAGACTGGGGGATGTCAGTAATGAGGGTGTGGATTAGGCTGTTCGAGAGGGCAGTTTTGTCCTGGACATAATACCATCTCTTGTCACCCAACCTGCCATGTTTTGAGTCCCTCATCAGTGTATGAGGGACTATGGGAAATGTTGAGAAACAGGAGAGGGAGAGGGGCTGGGGAGGAGTTTAAGGCTGTCTGCTGGGCAACTGAGTCAGCCTTGTTGTTTCCTAAAGAGATGGGGTCCTGACGGCCATGGCAATGGACAATAGCCACTTCAGCAGGGTAATTGAGAGCCTCGAGGAGTTTGGCAATGAGAGGCCCATTGACTATGGGGGTTCCCTTGGTCTTGAGAAATCCCCTTTCTCACCAGAGAACAGAGTGAGTGTGTGTAATAAGGAAAGCATATTTGGAGTCATTATAGTTAACCGTTGGCCCTCAGATAAGTGAAGGGCCTTGGTGAGAGCCACAAGTTCTGCCTTTTGAGAAGTAGTCCCAATGGGAAGGGGGGCCTCTTCTATGACAGTGTCTAGGGTGACCACTGCATAGGCTGCATGTCATAGTCCATCTGGCGCTATGAGGGAGCTCCCATCCATGAATAGAGTGCAATCGGGGTCAGGCAGTGTCTGGTCTGAAAGTCTTGGATGGGAAGGAGAGAGTTCTTCCAGGAGTTGAGATCAGGAGTGGGAAGGAGTGGGGGTAGATGAGGGTGTTGGCAAGAGAGTGTGGGATTTAGGTAAGGGGAGACAGAGAGTGTGACCTGGGGGTTTTCTATGAACAGCAGGTGGTAGTTGGAGATGGGAAGGAGTAAGTTGTGCCAAGGATTTGTGGCTGACTAAGTTCATCAGTCTATGGGGGGAGAAGACCGTGAAGGGCTGTCCTAAGGTAAGTTTAAGGGCCTCTTTTGTAAGAGAAGGGCTGCTGCTAGGGCCCTGAGGCAGGGCTGCCATCCCTGGGCAGTGACATCTAGTTGTTTGGAGAGATAGGCCACCGCCTGGTAGGTGGGACCAGTTGGTTGGGCCAGAAGGCCAGTGGCCAGCCCAGACCGTTGGTCTGTAAAAAGGTGAAAAGGCTTTGAAGGGTCGGGCAAAGCTAGACTCGGTCCTGAGATGACTCGGTCTCTGAGCCGGTGGAACAGGTGTCTGACGGTATCTGGATCGGTCAGCGGTCCCTGCAGAGTGTCTTTGGCGGCCCTGTATAAGGGCCGGGCCAGAATGGCAAAATTGGGGATCCACTGTCTAAAAAAAGCTTACTAGTCCTAGGGATGAGAGTATATCATCTGCATTCTGAGGGGGTTGTAGGTCTTGTAGAAGGCGGATATAGTCTCCTGTGAGGGATTTGGAAGTGGGAGTTAGTAATATTCTCAAGTAGGTGACTGGGGGAGTACAGAGTTGGGCCTTGGCAGGTGTCATTCCGTTTCCCTTGGACCCAAGGAAATTGAGCAAAGTGGCGGTATCCTCCTGAGAGGAAGGGAGGGAGGGGCTGCAAAGGAGGAGATCATCTACATATTGGAGGAGAGTGCTGGCCATGAGGGTGCAGGTTGGAGATCTTTGTCCAGAGCCTGACCAAAGATGTGAGGGCTATCTCGGAAGCCCTGGGGCAGGACCGTCCATGTTAGCTGTCCAGAAACATGCGTTTGCAGGTCCTCCCAGGTGAAGGGGAAGAGGAAATAGGAGTCTGGATGAAGGGAGATAGTGAAGAATGCATCTTTGAGATCCAGGACAGAAAAGGGGGCAGTGTGTGGGGGAACACTGGAAAGGAGAGTGTAGGGATTGGGAACCACTGGATGGAGTGGGACTACTGCCTCATTGATAAGTCTCAGGTAGGCTCCTGAGGGCTTTTTAACAGGGAAGATGGGGGTGTTGCATGGAGAGTTAAATGGGTATAAGGAGATCCTGCTGCCAGAGGCGGTCGATGATGGGCTTAAGTCCTTGCTGGTGGGTCATCAAGATAGGGAACTGTGGGCAGGATGGAAATGTAGACTTGTCCTTGAGTCGTATCCTGACTGGGGTGTGGTGGGTTGCTGCTATAGGTATGGAAATGTCCCATATCTGCGGGTCTATGGAGGGGAGACAGTCCAGGATAGAGGATGAGTCAGAGGAGAGTAAAGGGAGGATGAGGTGAGCAGAAATCGAGGGAGAAGAAGAGAGATGAGTGGTGGCCTGAAGTTTGTGGAGGATGTCCCTGCCTAGAAGGGGAATGGGGCAGGAAGGGATGATGAGGAAGGACTGTGAGAAGGGGAACCCATCCAGGCTGCATGTAAGGGGTGGGGTGGCCTTTGGAGTGGAGGAAGTACAATCAATTCCCATGACTGTGACTAGGGAGGGATGAGTAAGATCTGAGTAGGAAGGCAGGATGGAATAGGTAGCCCTCATGTCCAACAGAAAGGAAATGGACTTACCCACTACCTGGAGTGTGACCCTGGGCTCGGCGTGGGTGAGAGGGGTGTCTGAGTCTGGGCTCCGTCAGTTATCCGCTAATCCGAGAAGTTGGAAAGCAGGACTTACCGTCTCAGGGTCTCCCTTGCGTGGAGGTGCTAGGAATCTCCCGAGGCTGGGGCAGTCGGATTTCCAGTGGCCATCATGCGGCATTGAGGGCACGGCCTAGCAGGCACTTTGGGACTGGGGCATTGACAGGCCCAGTGTCCCTCGGCTTGGCACTTGAAACAGGCCCGCTGAGGAACTTGGTTAGGTGCTCCCGTCTGTTGACCCCCAGAACCTGCCAGCCTCAGGACTGCTACCAGGGCTTGGGTCTGCAGTTGACCTTCTGTCAGAATCTGGCTTGGCGCTTAAGTTCTGCTGCCTCCTCTTGGGAGTTAAAGACTTTGAATGCCATTTTCACAGGATCAGAAATGTGAGTTTGAGGGCCTTCCTCCATTTTCTTTAATTTTTTTCTGCATGTCGGCGGCTGACTGAGAAATAAAGTGGGTAGTTAAAACAGTTGCCCGTGCCAGAGAGGCCGGGTCTAGGGAGTGTATTGAGCCAGCGCCTCAGTAAGTCGGTTAAGAAACATGGCCGGGTTTTCATTGGGTTCCTGAATGATTTCCCTTCACAAACCTTCTACAACTCTAGAATCTAGGTGAGGTTCGGTGGGGCAAGGTCCAGAGCGGATGGGTAAGAAAGAATTCTTAAGTTGTCTCTGGTGCAAAAGGTGGTTTATTAAAGCACGGGGACAGGACCTATGGGCAGGAGGAGATGCTGCCCTGATATCCTGAGGAGTGGCTGATTATATAGACAGGAGTTGGGTAGATGAGGACAAAGGGGATGTTAAGAAGGGCTGTCACAGTAAAGAAGACTGTCAGGATACTGGAGACCTGGTTATTGTCAAGCCAAGGCTGTTTTTCCCTCTAATGAGGCACTAACATGAAGACAGTTGGGAGTTTCCTGGTGGAATGTCACATTCCTCCTATCAAACATCCTTGTCAGTGAGTTTTAGGTTTAGAAGAAATTTAACTTTATTTACATTCCCTTCTGCCTCAGCCTCCTTCAGTTTTATGGAGGGGAGGGCGATGTTAGGGCTTGAGGAACTGAGTTACCTGTCTCTGGAAGTTGGGCTATTGATAAGATAGCTTCTTTGTTGTAAATCTCTAGGATATTTGCAAACTGAGGGAGACTCCTGTCTTACAGGATTGTGATCTCTGCATGTTAACTATTTGTTTTTCTTTCAGGGCAGCCTATAGTGCCTGAGGAATGTCCCACATGTTACGGAGGTGGAGGGAGTGGGGAGAGAGGGTGTAAGTTTCCAGCTTTTGCTTTGTCCTCAGCCAGCCTTCTGCTCCCTCATCAATTTGACCTTCAGTAAACTTTGAAGTTTCACGTTTACTGTTGATAACTTTGTCAGGAGTTGGAATAGGAGTGGGGAGGAGGAGGGGTAGACGAGGGTGCCAGTTCAGAAAGCCTGAACATAAGGGACCTTGGCCCATCTGCCTTGGTGTCTGCTGAGGTTATTTAAGTCCATGAGAATCTGATAATTAAACGTGCCTTCCAGAGGCCATTGGGACTAATTGTCTAATCGGTATTGCGGCCAAGTGACAGTACGGTAAAGTCACTTTCGCAGGTCCTGGTCCAGTTCCAGGGTTTTAAGATGGCCAACAGGCACCCCAGGGGTGTTTTAGGGTCAAATTTGGATTGGGAAGTCCACATGATTCATTGCTGGGCAATCCGAGGGCTGGAGGAAGGCATCCCCTCATCCACCACTGGGTTGCGGAAAAACTGTGTCAACTGCTGTAGAGGTTAGGACGTCTCCCAGCCTCTCGGAGTCACAGAGGTCGCCTTGGTGACCAGAGGTGTCAGCCCTGATGCAGCTGCGTTTAGGGCAGGGCTTTCGGATTGAGCCCCGGAATCGGGGGAAACTCACCCTGGCTTCAGAAGTGGCGTTAGGAGAGGCAGGTCCAGGTCCAGATAGGGGAGGAGAGAGACTCCCCACCAGGGTGGGGGCTCAATCTCCTCTTGGTTTTCGGCACCAAATGCAAGGTTTTACAGGCAAGATAAACATGACACTAGGCAAGGTAGGCACAAGACAAAATTTATTAAAGGCGCCCTTGAGTGAGGTTCCATGACTCCGGAGAGGAGAGTTGGGAAAGTCAGGCTGAGAGTGGGTTAGGGGAGTCTTTTATCGGGCTAAGGCAGGGCATGGGTTCACATCCATAAATGGTAAGGTATTTGATGATTGGAGGGTATGGGGGAGTCCTGATGGTCCTGTTTCTTGCATAGGTATTGGGTTACTTATGGTGATGTGTCCTCAACACATGTCCTTTGGGTGGGAGAGTCATGGGTAAAGGAAGGGGGTGGCCTGGAAGATGGTGGCCCGGTAACCACTTTTATTGTTCCTCCTGCATTCCTGAAGCCACCAACCCAACAATATATAATGATAAAAATAGTATTCATTTGAAGACAAAATGATCCTAAATGTGTATGACCCAAAAAACATAGCCTGAAAATATAGTAGTGGAAGGAAAAAAAAAATAAAGATAAAGGGAGAGGGATACTTCAGTGTCTCAGTCAGTTAAGCATCTCACTCTTGATTTCAGCACATTTCATTTTCTCAGACTCATGAGAATGAGACCTGTGTTGGTCTCTAAGCTGACCATGGAGATTGCTTAATACTCTCTCCCTCTCCCTCTGTCCCACCCATTCCCCAACCCATGTGTTCATTTTCTCTCTCTCTCTCTCTCTCTCTTTAAAACTAAGTAAGCAAATCTTTAAAAAAAAAGTGAAAGGAGAAATAGAAAACTACACAATTATAATTGGAGACATCAATGTTTTCTTGATAAAATTATTAGACAGATAGAAAGACTGTAGAAGATCTGAACAACCAAATCAAATAATGGTATCTAATTGACATATATCACACACTTCATGCAATCACAGCATAATACATAATTTCTAGCACATATGGAATATTGATCAAGGTAAACCATATTCAGAGGCATAAAATGAACCTCAACATGTTTAAATTAATGGAAATAATGAGTAAATTCTTTTATTACAACAGAATGAAATGATAGAAAAACAACAAGAAAATTTCTACTCAGAAATTAAATAATACCTACAAAAATTCATGATTCAAACACTCAATCTGAAAGGAAAGAAGACAAAATAATTAGAGCTGAATGAAATGTAAATACAGGTTCAAGGCGGTAATGTAGGAAGATTCTGAACTCACCTCCTTGAAAGAGGTTTACAGCTACATATGGAAAATTTTCCTCTGAGAAAAAACAAAGGTGTGGCTTAGTAATGATTACTCATAAGGCAAATGAGAATTCAACTTCAGTGAAGCAGGTAGGAGAGCTAGGACCCAAACTTGCCATAAACCTCAGCCCTGGCACAGTAACCCACAATCAGGAGGAAGCTCAAATCACAGATCTTCTCAATGAGGAGCAATAGGTTTGAACCCCACATTGCACAACACAATTTTCAAGACCTGCACCTAATCCTTTAATTTTGAAAACTAATAAGCCTCCCAAAACATCTAATTTTGAAAACCAACAAGACTCATGCCCCATGACCCACAAGACTGTAGTGAACTATGAAATGAATCTTAGGATGCTCATGCACTTGGACTCACTTGCTTATATTAAAATATCATCCTGAGGTGCAGACATCTAATTTAACACAGAAATCTAGGAACCTACTGAAACACTCTCCAGGAGACTGGCAGTTACTTACTTTGTGCTCACCTTTTGTTGTCTTCCAGAGAACCAGTATCTCCTGGAAGGGAGCTTTGACACATCCGGTGCCCTAAGTTTTGTGGCTGCTTCCCAGGGAATGTTTCTTAATTGTCTGGCTCTGGAGACCAAGGAAGTCATGTTACAGGTTCAGTGGAAGCAAGTATCAGTGAGTCACCAGAAAGGGAATCACACCCTGGCCTCATGCCCAATTTTTGTGGCTGCTGCTAGAGGACATCACCTAAGTCTGGTGGCCAGTGGGGCTTATAGCTGTGGGTACCACAGGATTATAATGAACAAAGCTATTAATCAGGTATCACTCCCAAAACACAGCAAAAAGCAACAAACTCAGGATCTTGGTCTTTCTATGAAGGAGACGTATTTACTAATTACCATGCTTGTGGCCTAAGGGTTAGGTTTCTAATTAAACATGCACCTAGGGATTGACTAATCCTTGCCAGAGACCTCAAAAGGCTGACACTATATTTTGTGCTTTCCCACTGCAGTGTGCCAGAGGGCCAGTGTTGCCCAATAGGGAGCTTTACAGCATCTGATGCCTAATTTTTTTTTTAAGATTTTACTTATTTACTTGTCAGATAGAGAGAGAGAGCAGGAGTGAGCACAGGCAGACAGAGTGGGGGGCAGAGGCAGAGGGAGAAGCAGGCTCCCTGCCGAGCAAGGAGCCCGATGCGGGACTCGATCCCAGGACGCTGGGATCAGACCTGAGCCGAAGGCAGCCGCTTAACCAACTGAGCCACCCAGGCGTCCCCTGATGCCTAATTGTTATATCTCATGTCTCAGTTTTTGTAGTCACAACCCAGCAGATACCTGTGATCTGGGGGCCAGGGGACTTGCTTTCCTGGGTTCCAAGGACTATGGCAATCATAGAGGTAGTTCCTGGACAGCTATCACCCACAGAATGTTGCACAGAGAGCAGACCAGGGCATACCACCCAGTCTTTTGTGAAGGAGGCCTCTTCATTTGTCTTGGAGCTTAGGCTGAGAAGCAACACCTTTGGTGGCCTAGAGAGTTACTCTCAAGAAATGTAGCATATGAATGCCATCTTGGCACTTCCTCTGCCTTGCTCCAACTACTGCTGTCTCCCAGAAAATAGCTTATATACATATCCACAGCCCTGACTTTTGCAATTGTTTCCAAGGGACATATTTAGATTATATTTGCAGTTCCACAGGACTGTATATATTTGCATATTCTTAAAAGCTGCTGACTAAGGGTCTGATTTCCACTCAGCCTGAATGTAGGTGCTGATATCCTCCCCTTTAAACCACTGATGGATCTTGGCACACAATTAACTACTGAGAGCTATTAAAAATATAATAGGCTTCTTAGAGAAGCACAAACTTGTGAAAGACAAGAGCTGGGGAAGAGCTGAAAGTAATGGTCATTCACATGAGGCCATTCTTTCAAGACTAAGAGAAGTAGTTGTTTTCTTTATCTACTTGGTATAGAAGCCAAAAGAGCCAAGAAAAATTAAAAAAAAAAAATCAGAAGACTATGTTCCAAATGAAAGAATAGGGTAAACTCCAGGGGAAAAAAGAAAAAAAAGAAAGAAAATCTTAATGAAAGAGATAAACAATTTACCTGATAACAATTTCAATGTCATAACAATAAAGATGCTCATTGAACTGGGGAGAAAAAGGAGCACAGTGAAACTTCAACAAAGGGTTGGGAAATATAAGAAAGTACCAAACAGAAGTCACAGAGCTAAAAGAAAAATACCTGAACTTGCCTGGGATGGCCAGCAATCTCTGTAACAATGGATGAAAAGATTACTTCAAACTTTGTTGTGAAAGAGAGGAGAAAGCAAAGGGGATCAATCCTCAGAGAAAAGACCCTTTGCTCTTCTTTGCTTCCACTTCTGTTAGTCCTTCAGGATAATCACAAATCCTTATCACTGTTTCTTAAGCAGTGGTGTGTGACAAAGGATCTTACTGGAACTAGGAGGATCTATTTACAGGAAAGATATGATATGCTAATCTGTGTGTTCTATGAGTTCTGCCAAACAACCTAAGGGACAATGCATATATCATTTAGATCACAGGATGGCTACTTGGGCTAAGAAATATTTGGGAAAGGTAACTCCTCACAGCATTCCAACAACAGAGTGGTCACACAGGCCTAGGCATTCCAAAGGCTTATGCCCTTATCTGAAACCTGGCATCACCCCCAATGGCCTCTGTATTATATTTTAGGAAACCAGGTATTATGGATGATTTCATACTCTACATTAACCCCAATATGAACTAAAACATATATTAGAGGAATTCAACAGCAAATGGATGAAGCAGAAGAAAGGATCAATGAACTCAAAGAAAAGACAGTAAAATTTAATCACAGCAGTAAACAGAAAAAGAAAAACAGAAAAAAGACTGAATGAACAAGGAGGATAGCTTAGGTAACTTATGAGATAATAGCAAATGGATTAAGATTCATATTATGGGGCTCTCCAAAGCAGAATAAAGAGAGAAATGGGTAGAAAACTTCATTGGTGAAATAATGGCTGAAATCTCCCCTAATCTGAAGAATGAAACAGACATCCATTTCCAGAAAGCCCAAAAAATTCCAAAGAAGATGAAACCAAAGAGACACACCAACATAAATTATAATTAAAATGCAAAAGTGAAAGATGAGAAAAGAATAAAAGAAGCAAGAGAAAACTTCATACAAAAGAACACCATGAGAGTATGAACAAATTTTTCAGCAGAAATTGTGTAAGCCAGAAGAGAATGGCACAAAATATTCAAAGTGCCAAAAGAAAAAAATCCAGCCAAGAATCCTCTGCCTGGAAAAATAATCATTCAGATATTGAAGGAGTAATAGAGTTTTCCAGACATGCAAAAACTAAAGGAGTACATAATCAATAAGCTGGCCTTATATGAAATATAAAGGGACTACCTTAAGCTGATATAAAAGGCCAAGAAGATATATGAAAAATAAATCTCACTAAAACTAAATATATGCCACAGATAGTGCACTAAATACTTATAAATAAAGTATAATGGTTAAGACAAAAAATAGTAAAAATAACTATGATTATAATAATTAAGAAACGTGTAAGATGAAAAGATGATATTAAAAATATAAATATGGGGTGATAAAAAAAAGTTGAACTTTGGAATGTGATCAAACTCAAAATGTGGTAAGCTGAAATTAGACTGTAATAGATATAAGTTGTTACATGTAAGTCATATGGTAACACAAAGCAAAAGCCTATAATAAATATACAAAAAAAAAAAAAGAGAGAGAGAAAGCAATATAAGCATAATGCCAAAGAAAGTCATCAAACCACAAAGGAAGGAAGCGAGAGAAAAGAGCAATGGGGAATTATAAAAACTGCTGTAAAGCAATTAACAAAGTGGTAATAAGTATATATGCATTAATAATTACTTTAAATGAAAAGGAAAAAAAATTATCCAATCAAAGAACATCAGGAGGCTAAGTACATTGAAAAACTAAGAACCATCCATATGCTGCCTACCAGAGAATAATTTTAGATGTAGGGAAACTCATAGACTGAAAATGAAGGGATGGAAAAAGATATTCCATACAAATAGAAACCATAAGAAAGCTGGAATATCTATAAACAAATAATGCAAGAAGATACAAAGAAGAGCATTACATAATGATAAAGAGGTCAATCCAACAATAGGATTTAACATTTGTAAATATTTATACACCCAACATAAAAGCTCCTAAATATATAAAGTTAATATTAACAGCAAAAGTAATTAAATGGATTAATTGAATTAAATTAATTAAATGTAATTAATTAAATGTAAAAGTATTTAAATGGAGAAGTAGATATAAATTGCAAAAGTAGTAGGGGACTCTAATACTCTTACACTTTACATCAACGGGTAGATTATCCATAACAAAAATTCATAAGAAAAACATAGACCTTAAATAATATGTTAGACCAGAGGGGCTTAACATATATACAAAGCATTCAATCCAACAACAGAATATACTTTATTCTCAAGTGCACATGGAAGATTCTCTGTGATAGATCATCTATTAGGACACAAAAAAAAGTCTTAGTAAATTTAAAAGGATTGAAATTATTTCAACCATTTTAATAACCACAGTAGTATGAAACTAGAAATTAATTACAAGAAAATAACTGGAAAATTAGAAAATATATGGAGATCTTAAAGCATGCTACTTTACAACCAATAAGTGAAAAAAGAAATCAAAAGAGATAAAAAAAAAATACCTTGAGACAAAGGCTCATGTGTGGCTCAGTTGTTAAGCATCTGCCTTTGGCTCAGGTCATGATCCCAGGGTCCTGAGATCAAGCCCTACATAGGGTTCCCTACTCTATAGGAAGCCTGCTTCTCCCTCTCCCACTCCCTCTACTTGTGTTCCTTCTCTCACTCTGTCTCTCTCTGTCAAATCAATGAATAAAACCCTTAAAAAGAATACCTTGAGACAAAAATGGAAATATGCTAAAATATTTTGGATGTAGCAAAATTGGTTATAAGATGTAATTTTGTATTGATAAATGCCTACCTCAATTAACAAAAGGAAGTCTCAAATAAACGAATTAACTTTACAACTCAAGGAACAAGAAAAAAGTGTGAGTACAACCTAAAGTTAGTAGAAGGAGGGAAATAATAAAGATTAGAGCACACAGTGAAATACAGGCAAAAACAAACAAACAAACAAAAAACCACAGTAGAAAATATCAATTAAAATAGAACCTGGTTGGGGCACTTGGGTGGTGAAGTTGGCTAAGTGTCAGACTCCTAGGTTCAGCTCAGGTAATGATTTCAGGGCCATGAGACCAAGCCCCACAACAGGCTCTGGAGTCTGAGCAGAGCAATTTCAGCTTTGGATTCTCTCTCTTCTCCCTCTGGTCCTCCTGCTTCTGCTCTCTCTCTCTCTCAAATAAATAAATCTCAAATGTAGGACCTGGTTTGGGACACTTGCATGGCTCACTTGCTTAAGCATCTGCCTGCAGATCAAGTCAGGATCCCAGGGTCCTGGGATCAAGTCCAACATCAGACTCCCTGCTCAGTGGGAAATGTGCTTCTCCCTCTTCCTGCCATTCCCCTGCTCATGCACTCACCCAGTCTCTCTGACAAATAGATAAATAAAATATAAATAGATAGATGATAGATAGATAGTAGATGGTAGATAGATAATAAATAAGACCTGGTTTTTTGAAAAGATAAAATTGGCTGATTTTTAGTTGAGTTAGTAATATGAGACAGGATTTAAACATATAAAATCACAAAAATGAGAAAATAGTACAACTGATACCATAGAAATACAAAGGACCAGGAAAGACTACTATGAATAATTATATAACAACAAATTGGACAAACTCAAATAAATGGACAAATTCCTAGAAATATACCATCTACCAAGACTCAACCATGAAAAAAAGAAAAATAAAGGAAAGGAAGAAAGAAGAAAGAAAGAAAGAAAGAAAGAAAGAAAGAAAGAAAGAAAGAAAGAAAGAAAGAAAGAAAG
>ML102931.1:144179-160527 GCA_003697995.1 Taxidea taxus jeffersonii
AAGAAAGAAAGAAAGAAAGAAAGAAAGAAAGAAAGAAAGAAAGAAAGGAAATTTTGAAAGAAAGGAAAATTTGAATAGACCTATTACTAGCAACTAAATTGAATTAGTAATAAAAAGTCTCCAGAAAACAGAAGTCCAAGATCAAGTTGTTTCACTGGCAAATTCTACCAAACATTCAAAGAGATTTCATACTTCTCTTTCTCAAACTTGTCCAAGAAATTAAGGAGGAAAGAATACTTCCAGACTTATTTCACAAGGCTAGCATTACCCTGACTGCCAAACTAGAGAAGGAGATCACACACACACACAAAAATTTACAGACCAATATCCCTAATAAGAATAGATGGAAAAATCCTCAAGAAAAGAGTAGAAAATCAAATTCAGCAGTATACAGAAAGGATCATACACCATGATCAAGTGGAATTTATTCCAGGAATGCAAGTATGGTTCAACATTTGCTTATAAATTTACATGATACACCACATTCACTAAATGAAGGGTAAAAAATCATAGGATTTGACCAAATGAAAAAGCAATTTTGACAAAATTCAATGTCCAGTTATGATAACCACTTTCAGCAAAGTGGGTATGGATGAAACATATTTCAAAATAATAAAAGTCAGGGTGCCTGGGTGACTCAGTCAGAAAAGCTTCTGACCTGTGATTTTGCCTCAGGTCACGATCTCAAGATCCTGCGATCTAGGCTTGCATGGGGCTCCAAGCTCAGTGGGGAGTCTTTTTGTTCATCTCCCTCCTTTTTGCCCATCCCTCTGATCATGCTCACACTCTCTCTCTCTCTAAAATAAATAAATTAAATATATATATATATATATACATATATATTTAAAAACTATAAAAAATAATAAGGCTATTTTTGAGAAGCCAATAGTAAACATAATACTCAATGGTAAAAAACTGAAAACTGTTTTTTTAAGATCAGAAACAAGACAAGAATGACCATTCTTGCCAGTTTTATTACACATAGTATTGAAAGTTTTAGCCAGAGAAATTAGGTAGGGAAAAAGAAATAAAGGCATCCCAATTAGAAAGGAAGAAGTAAAATTTCATTATTTATGAACAACATGATTTCAAAAATATTGTAAAGTTTCTGCCACAACACTGTTAGAACTAATATACAAAATCAGTAAACTTTTAGAGTATAAAACCACTATGCAAATATCTGTCATGTTCTTATGCACTAACAATGAACTATCAGAAGAAAAATTAAGAAAACGCAAAAGACTCCACCCAAAAATTGCTAGAACCGATACACAAATTCACTAAATTTTCAGGATTAAAAAATCAATATGTTGAAATCTGTTGCATTTCCATACACCAGTAATGAAGTAGCAGAAAGAGAATTCAAGGCCTCAATCCCATTTGCAATTGCACAAAAACCATAAGATTCCTAGAAATAAACCTAAACACAAAGGTAAATATCTGTGCTCTTAAAACTATAGGACAATTATGAAAGAAACTGTGGAAGACACAAAGAAATGGAAAAACATTCCATGCTCATGGGCTGGAAGAGAAAATATTGTGAAAACATCTATGCTACCCAAAGCAACCTATACCTTCAGTGGAATCCCTATCAAAATACCAGTGACATTTTTCACAGAAATAGAATAAACAATCTTAAAATTTGTATGAAACCACAAAAGTAATAGTCAAAGTAATCTTAAAAAAGAACAAATCTGGAAGAATTATGCTCCCTGATTTCAAACTTGATTACAAGGCTATAGTAATCAAAATGGTATGGTGTTGGCAAGAAACAAACAAACAAAAAACAGACACATATATCAGTGGAACAAAATAGAAAGCCCAGAAATAAACCCACACATGTATGTCAGCAAATTTGCAATGAAGGACCCAAAAAATATAAAATGGTTAAAGGACCATTTCCATTTCTTCAATAAGTGGTTTTGGGGATTTTATGTATATCATCTCATACACAAAAATTAACTCCAAAAGAGTTAAGCCTTTTAAAAATTAAAAATAGAACTACACTGGATATTTATTCAAAGAAATAAAAAACACTATCTTTAAAAAATATGAACCCCCATATTCATTGCAGCATTATTTACAATAGCCAAAATATGGGAACAACCCAAGTGTTAATCTGTGGATGAAAGGATGAAGAAATTGTAATATTTGTATAGAGTGTGATATTATTCAGCCATAAAAAATGAAATCTTACTGTTCGTGACAACATGGGTGGACCTAGGGAGCACTAAGCTAAGTGAAATAAATCACACAGGTGAATACTGTATGATCTGTCTTATATGTATAATAATAATAATAATAAATCCAAACTCATAAAGAGAACAGATTGGTGGGTGCCATAAGTAGAGGTTGGGTTGGAAGAAATGAGTTCAAAAGGATTAAAAAAAAAAAAAGCAGTAGTATGTATCTCCTAGTTCTCTTTACTGAAAGGCATAAAAATAATGACTAATCTTGTTTTCAATGAGAACTGACTAAATCCATGTTGTGGGCTTTGAATACTATCTCATTAAAAGGAATCAGGGTTTGGAACATCTTTTCAAACCAGATATCAAAAACCCTATCACAGATAAAAACTAATAATAATAGATGTATTTATTAAAATAAAATACATAGCATACCTGTGCATCCTATATATATGGATGCACAGGTACGTTATGTATGCTATGTATATATATATACATACATATATATATATGTATATATATATGGATGTATATAGGTATATATAGAGAAAACTGAACATATAAATATATGTGAGACATAACAAATGCAGTGATAAAAGAAAAGTTTGTGGTCATGCATGCTTATCAGAAGAAATGTCTTATATCAGTAATCTAAATGCCTACATAGATAAAAAACAACAAAAATCTTTTT
Organism: Taxidea taxus jeffersonii; assembly: GCA_003697995.1. Classification (NCBI taxonomy): domain Eukaryota; kingdom Metazoa; phylum Chordata; class Mammalia; order Carnivora; family Mustelidae; genus Taxidea; species Taxidea taxus. The sequence continues at coordinate 147,057 of ML102931.1, forward strand.
TTTTTCCTGCTAGAGCCAAAATAACATTTATTGCATCCACATTTTTAAAAAATTAACATATAATGTATTATTGTTTCAGGGGTATAGGTGTGTGAATCATTAGCTTTACACAATTCACAGCACTCACCATAGCAAATACACTCCCTTATCTCCATCACCCAGCCACCCTATCCCTCCCACTCCTCCAGCAGCCTTCAGTTTGTTTCCTGAGATTGAGTCTCTTATGGTTTGTCTCCTTCCCCAGTCCCATCTTGTTTCATTTTTCTCTCCCTTCCCCCCATGGGTCCCCACCCTGAATCTCAAATTCCTCATATTAGAGGTAATATGATAATGTTCTTTCTCTGATTGACTTATTTCGCTCAGCACAATACCCTCTAGTTCCATCCACATCACTGCAAATGGCAAGATTTCATTTCCTTCCATGGCTGCATAGTATTCCATTGTATATGCACACCACAACTTCTTTATCTATTCATTGATTATTGATCTATTGATTCTTGATCTATTCATTGATGTCCATCTAAGTTCTTTCCATAGTTTTGCTATTGTGGACATTGCTGCTATAAACATTCAGGTGCACATGCCCCTTTGGATCACTACCACTGTATCTTTAGGGTAAGTACCCAGGGTTGTGATTGCTGCCTTGCAGAGGCAACTTTTCAACTTTTGAGGAAACTCCATACTGTTTTCAACAGTGGTTGCACCAGCTGGAATTCCTACCAACATAGTAGGGCTCCCGTTTCTCTGCATCCTTGACAACACCTGTCTTTCCTGACTTGTTAATTTTAGCCATTCTAACTGGTGTGAGGTGGTATGTCACCGTGGTTTTGATTTTTATTTCCCCTGATGCCAAGTGATGTTGAGCATTTTTCCATGTGTCTGTTGGCCATTTGTATGTCTTTGCAAAAATGTTTGTTCATGTCTTCTGCCCATTTCTTGATTGGATTATTTCTTTCTTGGGGTGTTGAGTTTGATAAGTTCTTTATAGATTTTGGATACTAGCCCTTTATCTAATATGTCATTTGCAAATACCTTCCCCATTTTGTCAATTGTCTTTTGGTGTTGTTGACTGTTTCCTTTGTTGTGCTAAAGTTTTTATCTTGATGAAGTCCCAATAGTCCATGTTTGCCCTTTCTTCCCTTGCCTTTGGTGATGTTTCTAGAAAGAAATTTCTTTGACTGAGGTCATAGAAGTTGCTACCTGTGTTCTCCTCAAGGATTTTGATGAATACCTATCTCACATAGAGGCCTTTCATCTGTTTTGAGTCTATTTTTTCTGTGTGATATAAGGAAATGGTCTGGTTTCATTCTCTGCATGTGGCTGTCCAATTTTCCCAACACCATTTGTTGAGGAGACTGTCTTTCTTCCATTGGACATTCTATCATATTTCTTCAAAGATTAGTTGACCATAGAGTTGAGGGTCTCTTTATGGGCTCTCTATTCTGTTCCATTGATCTATGTTTCTGTTTTTGTGCCACTACCACACTGTCTTCATGATTACAGCTTTGTAATAAGGCTTGAAGTCTGGAATTGTGGTACCACTAACTTTGGCTTTATTTTTCAACATTCCTCTGGCTATTTAAGGTCTTTTCTTGTTCCATATAAATTTTAGAATCATTTGTTCCATTTCTTTGAAAACAGTTGATAGTATTTTGATAGAAATCGCATTAAATGTGTAGATTGCTCTAAGTAGCATAGACATTTTCACAATATTTGTTCTTCCAATCCATGAGCATGGAACATTTTTCCATTTCTTTGAGTATTCCCCAATTTCTTTCATGAGTATGTTATAGTTTTCTGAGTACAGATTATTTGCCTCTTTGGCTAGGTTTATCCCTAGGTATCTTATGGTATTGTGGGCAATTGTAAATGGGATCGACTCTTTAATTTCTCTTTCTTCTGTCTTGTTGTTGTTGTATAGAAATGCAACTGATTTCTGTGTGTTGATTTTATATCCTGACACTTTACTGAATTCCTGTACAAGCTCTAGCAGTTTTGGAGTGGAGCCTTTTGGGTTTTCCACATAAAGTATCATATCATCTCCAAAGAGTGAGAGTTTGACTTCTTCTTTGCCAATTTGGATGCCTTTAATTTCTTTTTGTTTTCTGATTGCTGAGGCTAGGACTTCTAGTACTATGTTGAATAGCAGTGGTGATAGTGGACATCCCTTCCATGTTCCTGAACTTAGGGGAAAAGCTCTCAGTTTTTCCCCATTGAGAATGATATTCACTGTAGATTTTTCATTGATGGCTTTGATGGTATTGAGGTACATACCCTCTATCCCCACACTGTGAAGAGTTTTGATTAAGAAAGGATGCTGTACTTTGTCAAATGCTTTTTCAGCATCTAATGATCTTGTTCTTTCTTTTATTACTGTATTATATAACACTGATTGATTTGCAGATGTTGAACCAACCTTGCAACCCAGGAATAAATCCCACTTGGTCATGGTGAATAATCCTTTTAATGTACTGTTGGATCCTAATGGCTAGTATTTTGGTGATAATTTTTGCATCCATGTTCATCAGGGATATTGGTCTGCAATTCTCATTTTTGAGAATTACCTTTATCTGGTTTGGGGATCAAGATAATGCTGTCCTCATAAAATGAGTTTGGAAGTTTTCCTTTCATTTCTATTTTTGTCAAACCATTTCAGAAGAATAGGTATTAATTATTCTTTAAATGTTTGGTAGGATGCCCCTGGGGAGCCATCTGGTTCTGGGCTCTTTGTTGGAAGGGTTTGTTTTTTTTTTGGGGGGGGCAGGTTTTTGATTACTACTTCAATCTCCTTACTGGTTATGAGTCTGTTTAGGTTTCTATTTCTTTCTGTTTCAGACTCTAGGATTGCATCCATTTCTCCCAGATTGTCAAATTTGCTGGTGTATAGTTGCTCATAATATGCTCTTGTAATTGTTTATATTTCTTTGGTGTTGGTTGTGATCTCTCCTCTTTCATTCATAATTTTATTAATTTGGATCCTTTCTCTTTTCTTTTTGATAAGTCCAGCCAGAGGTTTATCAATTTTATTAATTTTTTCAAAGAATCAGCTCCCAGTTTCATTGATCTTTCTACTGTTTTTTGTTTTTATTTTCATTTCTATTTCATTGATTTCTGCTCTGATCTTTATTATTTCTCTTCTGCTGCTGGGTTTAGGCTTTATTTGCTATTCTTTCTCCAGCTCCTTTGGGTGTAGGTTTACATTTTGCATTTGAGACATTTCTTGTTTCTTGAGAAAGGCTTGTATTGCTATGTACTTTCCTCTCAGGACTACCTTTGCTGTATCCCAAACATTTTGAACAGTTGTGTTTTCATTTTCATTTGTTTCCATTATTTTTTTTTTCAATTCTTCTTTAATTTCCTGGTTGACCCATTCATTCTTTAGTAGGATGCTTTTTGGCTTCCGTGCATTTGAGTTCTTTCCAACTTTCCTCTTGTGATTGGGTTCTAGTTCCAAAGCATTGTGGTCTGAAAATATGTGGGGAATGATCCCAGGCTTTTGGTGTTGTTTAAGACCTGGTTTGTGACCCAGGATGATATCTATTCTGGAGAATGTTCTAATGTGCACTATAGAAGAATGTGTATTCTGTTGATTTGGGATGGGATGTTCTGAATATATCTGTGATGTCCATCTGGTCCAGTGTGTAATTTAAAGCCTTTATTTCCTTGTTGATCTTTTGCTTAGATGATCTTTCTATTTCAGGGAGGTGTTAAAGGCCCCTAGTATTATTGTCAACATATTTCTTTGAATTTGTTATTAATTTGTATAATTGGTTGATCCCATGTTAGGGGCATAGTTTTTCAATATTGTTAGATCATATTGTTGTATAGATCCTTTAAGTATGATATAATGTCCTTCCTCATCCCTTATTATAGTTTTTGCCTTAAAATCTAATTTATCTGATATAAGGATTGCCACTCCAGCTTTCTTTTTATTCACCCCACCAGTAACATGGTAAATTGTTTTCCATCCCCTCACTTTAAATCTGGAGGTGTCTTTGGATTTAAAATGAATTTCTTTCATACAGCATATAGATGGGTCTTGTTTGTTTTGTTTTGTTTTGTTTTAATCTGTTCCAATATTCTGCATCTTTTGATTGGGGCATTTAGCTCTTTTACATTCAGGGTAGCTATTGAAATATATGAATTTAGTCCCATTGTATTTTCTGTAAAGTGACTGTTACTGTATATTGTCTCTGTTCCTTTCTGGTCTGTTAGTTTTAGGCTCTCTCTTTGCTTAGAGGACCCCTTTCAATATTTTCTGTAGGGCTGGTTTGGTGCTTGCAAGTTCTTTTAGGTTTTCTTTGTCCTGGAAGCTTTTTATCTCCCCTTCTATTTTCAATGACAGTCTAGCTGGATATAGTATTCTTGGCTGCGTATTTTTCTTGTTTAGTGCTCTGAATATATTATGCCATTCTTTTTTGGCCTGCCAGTTCTCTGTGGATAGATCTGCTGACCAATCTAATATTTCTACCATTGGATGTTATAGTTTTCTTGTCTCAAACTGCTTTCAGGATTTTCTCATTGTCACTGAGACTTGTGAGTTTTACTATAAGATGATGGGATGTTGACCTATTTTTATTGATTTTGAGGGAAATTCTCTGTACCCCCTGGATTTTGTTGCATGTTCCCTTCACCAACTTAGGGGAATTCTCTGCTATAATTTTCCCCAATAGACCTTCTGCCCCTCTCTCTCTTTCTTCTTCTGGGATCCCAGTTATTTTAATGATTCTACTAAAGTAGAATTAATACCTAATTTACATAATCTCTTTCAAAAAGTAGAAAATACTCCCCAATATACTTACCCTGACAACAAAATCAGGTAATATCAGTGCAAAACAATAAAAAACAGAAGAAAATTAAAAAAAAATAAAACAGACTAAATCTTATAAATTTAGATGAAAAATATTTTTAAAAAATAATCCAACAATGAATAAAAATTGTATAGTATAATCAATTACGATTGTACGATATCAATATGTTAATAAAGAAAAATCATATGATCATAGCAACTAATCCATAAATGCACTTATCAAAGCCCAATACATTCAGTATAAGATCTCCCATAAAAATCTATAGACATGGAAATTAAAACAGTTTGGTAAGGTGCATACACACAAAAAGCATCCAGCTTATACTATACTTAAAATTGAAAGGCTGAATGCTTGCCTTCTAAGATTACAAGTAAGGCAGATATGTCCCCTCTTACCACTTATACTTAATTTAATACTATAATTTCTAATCATGCAAGAAAGTAGGGAAAATAAGTGAAAGGCAGAAAGGAACATAAAATCATGTTATTTATTTTCTGCAAAACCTCACTGTCTTTATAGAAAACCCTAAGGAATTTCCAAAAAAAAATTATTCTGGAACTAAAAAATTAGTTCAATAAAGTTACAGGATAGAAGATCAAGAGGAAAAGTTTAATTCCATTTCCATATACCAACAATGACCTTCCAGAAATGAAAATTAAAAGCACAATCACATCAAAGAATATGGAATACTTTCATAAACACTTTAGAAAATACATACAATATCTGTTGGTAAAAACTACAAAATACTGATTTTAAAAAAATCAAATAAGACTTAACAAAGTGTGGATATATGAACTGAAAAATGCATTATAGTAAAGATATCAGTTCTCCTTCAGCTGGTGTACAGGTTTAATGAAATTTCTATCAAAATTCAAGCAAGGAATTTTTTTCAAGTCATAAGTAGGCTTATCATAAAATTAAAATGAAATGACAGACACCTTAGAAGGGTTAAAACTACCTTTAAAAATGAGAATCAAGTTAAACAAATCACTAAATCCAATATTAACACTTATTATACAGCTACAGTAATCAGTGTAGTGTTTGTAGAGGTAAAGACACATAGATAAAAATAAACAAAATAGAATGCCCAAAAATAAATCCACACAAATATGTTCAAATAACTTTTTACAAGTTTGAAAAAGCAATTCAATGGAGGAAAGATAGGTTTTTCAACAAATAGAGCTAGAGTAATTGAACCTCCATAAGCAAAATAATGAACCTTAACTTAAACTTCATAGCTTATGGAAGAATTAATTAAATTAATCACAGTTAAATGTTATACATAAAACTAGAAAACTTTTAGAAAAACATAGAAGATAATCTTTGATATCTAGGGCTAGGCAAAAAATTTTTAGACATTTTTTTCCATTTAATTTTTAATTTTAATTTTTTATTTTTTAACATCTTAATTTAATTTTATTTTTTTCAGTGTTCCAAGATTCATTGTTTATGCTCCACATCCAGTGATCCATGCAATACATGCCCTCCTTAATACCCACCACCAGGTTCAATGATCCCCCTACTCCCTTCCACTCCAAAACCTTCAGTTTGTATCTCAGAAGCCACAGTTTCTTGTGCTTTGTCTCTCCCTCCAATTTACTCCAATTCACTTTTCCTTTCCTTCTCCTAATGTCTTCCATGACCATAAGATACCTTGGAATAAACCTAACCAAAAAGGTAAAGGATCTGTACTTGAGGTACTACAGAACACTCATGAAAGAAATTGAAAAAGACACAAAAGATGGAAAAGCATTCCATGCTTATGGATCAGAAGAATAAACATTGTTAAAATGTCTATACTGCCCAGACTAATCTTTACTTTCATGTCATTCTGATCAAAATTCCACTGGCACTTTTCAAAGTGCTGGAACAAACAATCCTAAAATTTGTTTGAAAACATAAAAGACCCTGAATCACTAACAAAATGTTGAAAAAGAAAAACAAAGCTGGGGACATCACATTTCTTGACTTCAAGCTTTACTGCAAAGCTGTGATCACCAAGACAGCATGGTACTGGCACAAAAACAGACACTTAGACCAGTGGAACAAAGTAGAGAGCCCACATATGGACTCTTAACTCTATGGCCAAATAATCTTCAACAAAGCAGGAAAAAATATATAGTGGGAAAAAGTCTCTTCAATAAATGGTGCTGGGAAAATTGGACAGCTACGTGTACAAGAATGAAACTTGACCATTCTCTTATGCCATACACAAAGATAAACTGAAAATGGATAAGAGGCCTCAACATGAGGCAGGAATCCATCAGAATCCTAGAGGAGAACATAGGCAGTAACCTCTTCAACATCAGCCACAGCAACTTCTTTCAAGAAATGTCTCCAAAGGCAAAGGAAACAAAAGTAAAAATGAACTTTTGGGGCTTCATCAAGATCAAAAGCTTCTGCATAGCAAAGGAAACAGTCAACAAAATAAAGAGGCAACCCACAGGATGGGAGAAGATATTTGCAAATGACAATACAGACAAAGGGCCAATATCCAGGATCTATAAAGTACTCCTCAAACTCAATACACACAAAACAGATAATCATGTAAGAAAAAAAAAAAATGTGCTGAAGACATGAACAAACACTTCTCCAATGAAAACATACACATGGCTAACAGACACATGAAAAAATGTTGATCATCACTAGCCATGAGGGAGATTAAAATCCAAACCACATTGAGATACCAACTTATACCAGTTAGAATGGCCAAAATCAACAAGACAGGGAACAAGTGTTGGAGAGGATGTGGAGAAAGGGAAACCCTTTTACTCTGTTAGTGGGGTAAGTTGTGCAGCCACGTTGGAAAAGAGTGTGGAGATTCCTTGGGAAATTGAAAATAGAGCTACCTTATGATCCTGCAATTGCACTACTGGGTATTTACCCCAAGATACAGATGTAGTGAACAGAAGGGCCATCTGTATCCCAGTGTTCATAGCAGCAATGTCCACAGTTGCCAAACTGTGGAAAGATCCAAGATGCCCTTCAACAGATGAATGGATAAAGAAGATATGGTCCATAAACACAATATTATGCCTCAATCAGAAAGGATGAATACCCAACTTTTATATCAACATGGGCGGGACTGGAAGAGATTATGCTAGGTGAAATAAGTCAAGCAGAGAGAGTCAATTATCATATTGTTTCACTTATTTGTGGAGCATAAGGAATAACACAGAGGACATGGGGAGAAGGAGAGGAGAAGGGAGTTGGGGGCAACTGGAGGGGGAGATGAACCATGAGAGACTGTGGACTCTGAGAAACAAACTGAGGGTTTTGGAGGGGAAAGGGTGGGGAGTTGGTGAGCCCAGTGGTGGGTGTTAAGGAGGGCACATATTGCATGGAGTCCTGGGCGTGGTGCATAAACAATGAATTTTGGATCACTGAAAAAAAAAATTAATTTAATTTTTAAAAAGAATATTTATATGCTTCTAATTAAACATCTGAATTCTAGAATGTTGTTTTGCTTCTCAGCCTCTCAGCCACTCATTTGACATTTGCCTCAAAGGGAAAAACAGCAACAAATGTCTTGTTTACCATTCTAAACTACTCTCCTTTCATCTGAATTCAGATTCACAAATCTTTACAATCTGGGAGTTTCTCTGATGGCTTCAATCATAAACTTTGCTCAAAATTTTTCCTATGTTTTATGTATTTCTTGGCAATGTGATTGGTTTGAAACCACCCAATCCAACCTTGTTAGCAGTGTCAATATTGTGTAATATCTTTATAAGATACTTAAAACTCTACAATCCCACACTTATCAAGTCACCCTCCAGTCCATTTTGGAGCCTCTTCTACAATGAAGAATTACCTACTTAGCTGTCCAATTTTTCCAAAACTCTCTACTTTTAAAAATTATTTCTATATTTGCATCCTAGCAGCCAACACATCAGGTTTCTATAGTGAGTAGACTACATATGTTTGTTGAATTGTTGATGTACAAATAAATGGCCATATTTTGGTCTTAAATATGTCTCTTCAGTTAATTGATAAAAGCTTCACCTTCTTCTGCAACAGTCTTTCTGGTCATTGTTTGAGGATATATGTTGTTTTCATCATTTGTTTTTTAATATTTTATTTACTTACTTCTCAGAGAGAGAGAGAACATGCAAGGAAGGGGAGCAGCAGGCAGAGGAGGAAGCAAGGAACCTGTTGCCAGACTTGATCCAAGGACCCTGAGATCATGACCTGAACTGAAAGCAGGTGCTTAATCAACTCAGCCACCCAGGCATCTTGTTTTCATCATTTTTTCTCTATAGGTTAAGTGTTCCAGTGTCTTGCAAGGTGTTTCACAAGATAATTTTTTAAAGTTTTTATTCGTATTTTACTTAGTTAATATGTAGTGTAATAATTTCAGGAGTAAAATTTAGTGATTCATCACTTATATATAATACCTAGGGCTCATCAGAACAAACTCTTTCCTTGTTATCCATCAGCCATTTACCCCATTCCCCCACCTACTTGCCCTCCCGCAACCCTCAGTTTTTTTTCTATAGTTAAGAAACTTTTTATGGTTTTCCTCCTTCACTTTTCTTTTTTCCCTTCCCCCTATGTTTATCTGTTTTGTTGCTTAAAATCCACATATATGTGAAATCATGATGGTATTTGTCTTTCTCTGAATGACCTCTTTTGCTTAGCTAATACACTCTAGCTCCATCCATGTAATTGCAAATGACAAGATTTCATTCTTTCTGATGGCTGAGTAATTTTCCATTCATATATATATATATATATATATATATATATATATATATATATATGCCACAACTTCTTTATTTGTTCATCAGTCATCAGTGGACATTTAGGTTCTTTCCATAGTTTGGCTATTGTTGATAATGCTGCTATAAACATCAGGGTGCATGTGCCCCTTAAATCAGTATTTTAGTATCCTTTGGGTAAATACCTAGGAGTCATAGGGTAGTTTCAGGGTTATAGGGTAGTTCTATTTTTAACATCTTGAAGAAACTCCATACTGTTTTCCAGAGTGGCTGCACCAGTTTGCATTTCCACTAACAGTGTAAGAAGGTTCCCCCTTCTCCATATCCTCACCAACATCTGTTGTTTCCTGAGTTAATTTTTTTTAAAGATTTTATTTGTTTATTTACAGACCGAGATCACAAGTAGGCAGAGAGGCAGGCAAAGAGAGAGAGGGGGAAGCAAGCTCCCCATTGAGCAGAGAGCCTGATATGGGGCTCGATCCCAGGACCCTGGGATCATGACCTGAGCCAAAGGCAGAGGCTTTAACCCACTGAGCCACCCAGGCGCCCCCACTGAGTTGTTAATTTTAGCCTTTCTGACGGGTGTGAGATGGTATCTCATTGTGGTTTTTATTTGTATTTCCCTGATGATGAGTGATGTTGAGCAATTTTTCATGTCTGTTAGCCATTTAGATGTGGTTTTTTTGGAAAAATGTCTACTCATGTCTTCCCATTTCTTAACTGGATTACTTGGGTTTGGCTGTTGAATTTATTGTAGGTATTGGATACTAACGCTCTATCACACATGTCGCTTCCAAATATCTTCTATCAGTCTATGGGATGGTGTATAGTATAGAGGCTTTTCATCTTGATTAAGTCCCAGTATTTCATTGTTGCTTTCATTTCCCTTGCCTCTGAGATGTGTCTACTAAGAAGTTGCTATAGCCAATGTCAAAGAAATTTTGTTCCCCTCTAGAATTTTGATGAATTCCTATCTCACATTCAGGTCTCTCTATTGATAGAATCACAGTTGTGTTTTGTTTTTTTCATTTTCATTTCATTTCATTATATTTATATGTCAACTGCCAATCTAAATCTTTCATATCCTACTCTCATGTTACAATTTTATATACCACTCCCATTTACAATGTTCGTTCATATATTAATATCTCTTTCTCAATGTTCTATTTTACTCTTGCTGTGATTATTCAACCATTGGTCTCTGGGAAATACCCACAATGGTAATTTCTTCTGTGTCATTTATGACATAGACCTAATAATTTGGAGAACTGGAGATTTGTCCAAAGATGTCTAATACTGCAATGAGTAGGAGCAGGTGGCTATTGAACACCTGAAATATGGCTAATATGAATCAGGATATACTGTTAAGTATAAAATACTTAATACTGAATTTCATATAGTTAAAGATAATAAGTTGATTAGAAAATTTAAAATTAGGGATGCCTGCCTGGGTGATCAGTGGGTTAAAGCCTCTGTCTTTGACTCAGGTCATAATCTCAGGGTCCTGGGATGTACTCAGCAGGAAGCCTGCTTCCCCCCTCCTCTGCCTGCCTCTCTGCCTGCTTGTGATCTCTGTCTGTCAAATAAATAAATAAAATCTTAAAAAAAAAAAGAAAAGAAAATTTAAAATTACATATGTGGCTTGCCTTTGCAACTCAGGTTTTATTTCTATTTCACAACACTGGCCTAAAGCCACATAGCTGTTCAATAACAGAGCTAAAACACAATTTCTCTGATTTGAGGTCCATGTTGACTTTATTTGTACATCATAGCTTGAGAAGAAACCATACTGTTGGCAATCAAGCAACTAAAAAGTCTGTCTTCACGGCAGAGTTTCTATAGTAGAATCACCATTTTCTGCCTTGAGTAATTTCACAAATTCACATTCTTATGATGTAATGCAGCAGCAAGTAATAATTGGAAACGTTCCTCTCTTTGGGATGCTGGAGGTAGGATCTGCACATATGTACCTTACATTGATTCCCATTTAGAACCAGTGCTAAGAAATTCCCTGAAGATAGATGGAACAAAAGAATCAAGTCCTCCGTGGCACTCTCCCTTTTAAACTTTAGTACACTGGCATGTGATACATGAAAGTATAATCTGTTATTTGTGGAAAGTCAGCCTGAAGCAAGGTTCTGATTATAATAGTCTTTCTTTAGATCATTTCCCAGGCACATTTTGCAACACACAATTGAAATAAAGGTATGATTTGTTCCCCTATTCTGCTGGTTTCACTCTTGCAGCTGATAGAGGTTTATTTTTATCTTAACATTGGAGGTTGCCCCTAGCACTGCTGAATAATTAAGGAACATGTTTCCAGTAGTTCCTCAACAACAAAATTCCCAGGCCTTTTTCTATCATTAATTAATAACAGAGGTAAGATTGCTGCTTAGAAAAATAGTAACATTTTCCTGAGTTAAATTGACAATTCTGATTTACAAACTTTTTCCTCCTAAATTTGCAAATTCCTTGTTCCTTCAGCATCAGTGTGAAAACCCACAGACTTCTTATGACATAGGTGAGGTTCACCCAACAGTTCAAGGGAACTTCGAAGTAACAGTCACACTTAGTTTTATGCCTCATTTTGGTAAATAACTTGCCGATTTACATTAACTTAAGTATAGAAACTTTGTGCAAAGATCTTAGTTAAAAGCTTTATATACTGGGGGAACCTGGGTGGCTCAGTGGGTTAAGCCTCTGCCTTCGGCTCAGGTCATGATCCCAGGGTCCTGGGATCAAGCCCCACATCAGGCTCTCTGTTCAGCAGGGAGCCTGCTTCCTCCTCTCTCTCTTTGCCTGCCTCTCTGTCTGCTTGTGGTCTCTCTCTCTTTGTCAAGTAAATAAATAAAATCTTTAAAAAAAAAAAAGCTTTATACACTGTACTAAAAGTTTAGGGAAAAACTTCCTTTATCTAATTAATTCTACTCTATCTCACTGTTGTCTTTTTGTGATGCAGCTGGACTTTGTAGTCTATGACAATTCATGGTCTGGAGTGTTTCATATCAGTCCTAGCAGGACTGAAAATCAGCCACTTTTCTGGAATCCTCTCAAGAGTGGCACCTGGAAGAACTCCTTGGCATACAAGTGATGCAACTGCACATGCCCTTATAAACCAGTGTTTCCTCTCTAGGTTAGCACTAGAATTAAGACAGAGGACAAAGTATTCAGAGTTATATGGGTTAATTAAATAGTATCTAAGGACACACTTATCAATTACACATACAATAACTTTTTTATCTTTATTTCCTATCTAAATCTCTTGTTTGTGTGTTTTCTCATTTTTCAGTTCTTACCTGAAAACATTTTAACTAACACGCTCCAGTGTAAAGCTAGTTAAATGACTGTGCCTTCATCCCATGAATCCTGTTATTGCATTAGTCTTATCTGTTTCCTTCATTGCAACTCGTTGTGTTGGGAATCATAAATTTGTCTAATTAGCTACCTAATCTCTGCTCCCATTAGACTGTAAGTCTCAAGTAGTAAGTGCCTTATATGGTTTTGTTTTTGTTTTTGTTTTTTTGCTTTGTTTTTTTCTGTTTTACTCCAACATCCAACTCAGGGTGTATAACATATGGTGCATCATACATGTTTGCTGAATTTTATTAAATCTAAAAGAGAAAACTTGTTTCGTCTAGAAATAAATGATGTCACAGCAGCCTGAGCTGCTCCTCAAGGTCTATTTGGACAATAGAAGTCTGCTAAATGAGTGGATTCCTGACTCGCTCTGTAGGTTAAACATCTGCCTCTGGCTCAGGTCATGAACCCAGGATCCTGGGATGCCTTCCTGCATTGGGCTCCTTGCTCACTGGGGAGTCGGCTTGTCCCTCTGCCTGCAACCCCACCTGTCTGCAGCTCCCCCTGTTTGTGCTTGCTCGCTTGCTCTCTGTCTCTCTCTTCCTTTCTAACAAATAAATAAAATCTTAAAAAAAAAAAAAA